>UESW01003861.1:1175099-1319518 GCA_900491605.1 Calamus simplicifolius
AAAAAATATAATTCCATTTAAATTATTTGCGACGCAATTGTGTCGTCGCTAAATTAAAAATAATTTTCCTATTTTTCTAGTTTATTGCGTCGCTAAGGCGTCGCTATTTAAAATATTTAATTCTTTTCAAAATATTGTGACGCAATGGTTGGCGTCGCAATATTTTTTAAAATATTACCACTGTAAAAAATATAATTCATTTAAATTATTTGCGACGCAATTGTTGCGTCGCTATATTAAAAATAAATTTTTTATTTTATAATTTTATTGCGTCGCTAAGGCGTCGCTATTTAAAATATTTAATTCTTTTGAAACATTGCGACGCACTGTTATGCGTCGCAATATTTGTAAACTATTTATACTTTAAACAATATAATTTCATTTAAATTATTTGCGACGCATTTGTTGCGTCGCTAAATAAAAAATTATTTTTCTTATTTTCTAATTTATTGCGTCGCTAATGCGTTGCTATTTAATATATTTAATTCTTTTAAAAACATTACGACGCAATGTGGTGCGTCGCAATATTTTTTTTCGATAATTAGATTTTATAAAATTTAATTTAATTTCAATTATTTGCGACGCAATTGGTGCGTCGCTAATTTAAAAATAATTTTTTTAATTATCTATTTTATTGCATCGCTAATGCGTCGCTATTTAAAATATTTAATTCTGTAAAATAAATTGCGATGCAATATTTGCGTCGCAATATTTTTATTAATATTTATATTTCATAAAAAATTAATTTAAAAATATTGCAACGCAATATTTGCGTCGAATATTAAAAATTAATTTTTTTTTAATTTTTTGGTTAATTGAGTCGCTAATGAGTCGCTAATGCGTCGCAATATTTTGTTGTCACAAAGGCGTCGCAAAGAGGTCGCAATTTAGCGATGCAATTTTGCGTCGCTATTTCGGTATTTTCTTGTAGTGTGTAATGAATCTTGCTTTGGAATGCAATTACACTTTTATTTCAAATTTGTCTATGATTGATTGAGTGAATCTCAATGAATGAGTTTACTATCTTTATGTTTAATTGAACCAATAACATTTCTTTATTGCTCTTAAATTCACCTTATTGCTGATAACAAAAAAGGAGAAGAAAAAACTGTATAGGCATAAAGAAAATAAAAATGGAAGAATATAAGATTAAAGGAATATAAGATTGGCATATCTAAACAGGGGGAGAGAAATTTTGAGATTTATAAATTCTAATCACTTTGTATCAAAAATGATCAATTAATTTAAGGGGGAGTTATTCAATGCAGGGGAGCTTAATAATTTAAATCATCTTGATTGATGTTTATAATTAAACTCAGAACTCAAGTATGTTTTTAAAGTTCATTTTGAATATTGGCATCAAATTCTCTGATAGGAAGTCTCAAAGCTTTAATAATGTCTATAATTCTTCATTCAAATAAATTTTTAATGCATATACTCAAAGTTTTTGTCATCATCAAAAGGAGGAGATTGTTGACCCAATTGAGGATTTTGATGATTAACAAAACTATTTGAGTATAACATTTGAAGTTACTAATGATTTTGATTAAGTTTTTCAGATTATAAGTCGATTTGATAATCAAAATCAATAGTCAAATCAAGTTCTAGTTCGAATCTAATGTCAAGGTAAGATTGTAGACATTAGAGTCGACACATGGAATCGCAGAGTCGACTCCGAAAAATGGCACAGACTTAGAGTCGACTCCGAGACTGTTAGAGCTGACTCCAATAGAAAAGACAGAACGATGGTTTTTCAGGCCACGACTTAGAGTCGACTCCCAGACTGTTAGAGTCGACTCCAGAAGAATTTTGTGTCGACCCTATAAAAGTCAGAGACGACTCCAGATCGAGCGGATTAAAGAATTTCGAGTTAGAGCCAACTCCAAAAAAGTTAGAGCCGACTCCAGAATGTCAGACACGGCTCCAGAACTATCAGAACGACTCTAAACTTTATCTTTATCTATTTTAATCCCAACGGCTATTGTTAGTTATGGATCTAATCCTTCTTACACTTGTTTCTAACGGATAGTTTCAAACTATTTATGGATTAATCGGGATCTATAAGAAGATGGTTTGTTGCATCCCAAAAGAAGAGACAAGAAAGGCAAAAAGAAAAGAATAAAGATAAATCTTTGAGATCTATCAGAAAAGAAAAAAGGGAAAACTTGTAAGGAAAGATCATACTGATTCCCCAAAAAGAAGAGAGAGAGATTCTAAGCTTTTGCTGTTCTATTTTGAAGAAATCTCAAGAGAAGAAAGAAGCCCTAGTTTTCTGATCTTTTGAGTCTCAAGAGCATCTTGAAGGAAGATCCAATTAAAGGAAGAGAAGGAAGAAGCCACCAAGATCTGCAAATCAGGCTTTGATTTCTATCCTCTTATTATTGTTTCATTATTGTATATTTGCTCATTGGAGGAGCTGTTTATCTTGTAAAAACAAATATTATTTGCTGGGTCAATCTGGTGATTGATTCAGTTGAGGCTGTTAGCCTTGTGCAAGCATTAGCTTGTGGTGATAGATTTTGTGCTGGTGAACCTTGAAAACCAGCTGGGTTCGTTGTGCACCCGGGAAAACAACAAGTTTGAGTTGTGAGCTTGCAAAATAACTCTGCTGTAATCAGTTTGATTATAGTGTGGACCCAAGAGGTACTTGGAAGTGGACGTAGGTGTAGGTACACCGAACCACTATAAAATCTCCTATGTTTGCCGTGATTGTCTCTTTATCTTCAACTCTCTATTTGTGCTTGTTCAGTTTTAATTTGTGTGAATCTAAGTCTTTATTCCGCTGGGGGTTATTTCTCAAAAGAGTTTAAACATTTGAAAAACCCAATTCACCCCCCCCCCCCCTCTTGGGTTGCTATCTGGACCAACATTAAGCTCCCCACCATTGAGCCGTACCATGGATCCATCGATCCCGATGACCATCTAAGCAGCTTTAGGTCCATCATGATGTTTCATGGAGCATCAGATGCGATCCTCTATCGAGCCTTCCCCTCCACTCTAAGGAGATCCGCCCGAACCTAGTTCAACGGTTTGAATCCAGGTTCCATTGATTCTTTTGACGAACTGAGCTCCTTGCTCATTAGCCAGTTCGTCAGTAGCCATCGCCATCGACGAAGATCTGATTCCCTCTCTGAAGTTAAGCAGAGAGAAGGGGAATCGCTGAAGAGCTACCTTGGCCATTTCAACACGGCCCTCCTAGAAGTCGACCACCTCAACCCCGAGGTGGCCATGTCTGCCCTGACCGGAGGAGTATCGAAGGAGGAAGACTTCTACCTGGCTCTAGAGGTTAATTACCCGAGGAGCCTTTCGGACATGATGTCCTTGGCGGATAAGTACACCAAGGTTGAGGAATCGAGGAGGTCAGCTCGAGCTGAGCAGCTAAGGAAGAAGGAGGTGAAGGGCCTAGAAAAACAGCAAACCTACCGCCACATTAGCCCGCCTTGCCGCCAGAGAGCTCCTCCGCCTTCGCTGCGAGACTGAACCCGGAGCCCAGCTCGAAGGTTCAATCATTACACTCCCCTCACTGTGCCAAGGGTGCAAATTCTGATGGAGATCAAGCACCAGATTCCTCGACCTTCTCCTCTTCGAGGCAATGGAGCTTGGAGAGATCCTGCCAAGTACTACCGCTTTCATCAGGATCATGGGCATGACACCGAGGACTGTTGGTAGCTCAAGAATGAGATCGAGCGATTGATCCAATGAGGCAGACTGGACCAGTTTAGAGGGCCACCTAAGCCGAACGATGAGCTGATTCACCAGCCTGAACCTCACCAACACCCATCGCCGAGCCCTCCAGTTATCGGCCAGGTTAGTGTGATAGCTGCGGCCAATTCCCCATCTTCCTGGCTAGGTGATGATGAAGGCCCATCAAAAAAAGCTCGAGTTGATGAACTCGCTTTTTCTGATGAAGACCTTTGGGAGGTACAGTACCCCCATAATGACGCTATGGTTGTCTCTCTAAATCTAAACAATTATGATGTAAGCCGGGTTCTTATTGATAGCGGAAGCTCCGTTAATGTTTTGTACTTTGATGCCTTTGTGAGGTTAAAATTTGAATAGAAAGTCTTCGAACCGTGGAGTCCACACTGGTGGGCTTCATAGGTGACTCCATAATCCTCGAAGGGGTCATCACTCTGACGGTCCGAGCCAGCACCTGGCCTCGTGTGGCCACTAAGCTTGATGAGGGGTAAAATCTATTGACCCAATTAAGGATTTTGATGATTAACAAAATTATTTGAGTATAACATTTGAAGTTACTAATGATTTTGATTAAGTTTTTCAGCTTATAAGTCAATTTGATAATCAAAATCAAGAGTCAAATCAAGTTCTGGTTCGAATCTAATGTCAAGGTAAGTTTGCAGACATTAGAGTCGACACATGGAATCGCAGAGTCGACTCCGAAAAATGGCACAGACTTAGAGTCGACTCCAGAACTGTTAGAGCTGACTCCAATAGAAAAGACAGAATGATGGATTTTCAGGCCACAACTTAGAGTCGACTCCAGGACTGTTAGAGTCGACTCCAAAAGTTTTTTGTGTCGACCCCAGAAAAGTCAGAGACGACTCCAGATCGAGCGGATTAAAGAATTTTGAGTTAGAGCCGACTCCAGAAAAGTTAGAGCCGGCTCCAAAATGTCAGACACGGCTCCAGAACTGTCAGAACGTCTCTAAACTTTATCTTTCTCTTTTTTAATCCCAACGGCTATTGCTATTTTTGATTCTAACCCTTCTTACACTTGTTTCTAACGGATAGTTTTAAACTATTTATGGATTAATCAGGATCTATAAGAAGAGGGTTTGCTGCATCCGAAAAAGAAGAACAAGAAGAGAAAAAGAGAGACAAAAAAAAAAGAAAAGAATAGAGAGAAATCTGTGAAATCCATCAGAAAATCTAAAGAGAAAAGAGGGAAAACTCGAAAGGAAAGATCATATTGATTCCCCAAAAGAAAAGAGAGAGATTCCAAGCTTGTGTTGTTCTATTTCGAAGAAATCTCAAGGAAAGAAAGAAGCCCTAGTTTTCTGATCTTCTGAGTCTCAAGAGCATCTTGAAGGAAGATCCATTCAAAGGAAGAGAAGGAAGAAGCCACCAAGATCTGCAAATCAGGCTTTGATTCCTATCCTTTTATTTCTGTTTCATTATTGTATATTTGCTCATTGGAGGAGCTGTTTATCTTGTAAAACAAATATTGTTTGCTGGGTCAATCTGGTGATTGATTTAGTTGAGGCTGTTAGCCTTGTGCAAGCATTAGCTTGTGGTGATAGGTTTTGTGCTGGTGAGCCTTGAAAACCAGCTGGGTTCATTGTGCACCCGGGAAAATAACAAGTTCGAGTTGTGAGCTTGCAAAACAACTCTGCTGTAATCAGATTGATTATAGTGTGGGCCCAAGAGGTACTTGGGAGTGGACGTAGGTGTAGGTACACCGAACCACTATAAAATCTCCTGTGTTTGCCGTGATTGTCTTTTTATCTTTAATTCTCTATTTGTGCATATTCTGTTTTAATTTGTGTGAATCTAAGTTTCTATTTCCGCTGGGGGCTATCTTTCAAAAGAGTTTAAATTTTTGAAAAACCTAATTCACCCCCCCTCTTGGGTTGCTATCTGGACCAACAATTGGTATCAGAGCTAGTGCTCATTTGATTTGATCTAACGATCAAGAGTCAAAGATCCACATGGCAACTCAAGCTGGTTCATCTTTTTTCGAAGGCCAATCTACTAATAGACCACCCTTATTTAATGGTTCAAACTATGGTTATTGGAAGGCTAGAATGAAAATTTTCATTCAAGCACTTGACTATGATCTATGGAGTATTATAGTCAATGGACCACACACACCCACTGCTAGAGTTAATGGCATGGAGATTCCTAAATCGGAAACGGAATGGGATGAACATGATAAAAAATTGGCACAACTCAATGCCAAAGCAATGAATGTTTTATACTGCTCATTAGATGCAAATGAATTCAATCGTATATCTATTTGCATTTTTGCTAAGGAAATCTGGGATAGACTTGAGGTTACCCATGAGGGAACAAATCAAGTCAAGGAATCCAAGATTAACATGCTAGTTCATAAGTATGAATTGTTTAAAATGGATGCATGTGAATCTATTGCTGATATGTTTACAAGATTTACGGATATAGTTAATGGTTTAAAAAGTCTTGGTAAATCTTATGATAATTCTGATCTTGTGAGAAAGGTTTTACATTCCTTGCCTAGGACTTGGGAAGCTAAAGTGACTACAATACAAGAGGCAAAGGATCTAAGTACCCTACCCCTAGAAAAATTATTGGGATCCTTGATGACTCATGAGCTTCAAATTAAGCAACATGTTGATGATGATGAGTCAAAGAAGAAGAGGACTATGGCTCTTAAGATTTCTAAATATATGGAAGAGCCTCATGAATCTGAAGATGAAAGTTATGATGAGGACATGACACTCATCACAAGGAAATTTAAAAGATTCATGAAGAAGAAGAAGTTTGAAAAGAAAAAGCCCTTTGCAAGAAAAGATGAGGATAAGGGCAAAGAAAAGAAGTTATTTGCTTTGAATGTAAAAAGCCGGGTCATTTTAAATCTGAATGCCCTCAACTAAAGAAAGGCACCCGGAAGTTCAAAAAGAAGGCAATGATGGCCACATGGAGTGATTCGGAAAGCTCAAGTTCTGAAGAGGAAGAAAAGAGTGAAATGGCCAATCTATGCTTCATGGCGGACAATGATGAGGTAAGTCCGAGTTTTCTTGATGACTTTACTTTTGATGAATTGCATAGTGCTTTTTATGAAATAATGGATGATTTTGCGAACCTAAGTTCAAAGAACAAAGATTTAAAAAATCAAATGCAAAAACTATCTTTAGAAAATGAAAAGCATGTTGTAGATAAAGAACTTTTGATAAAAGAAAATGAAAGTTTGAAAAATGAAGTTGATAGACTTAAGCCTATAGTTGATAAATTCACTCTAAGCTCTATCAAACTTAATATGATTTTGGATAATCAAAAAGCTATTTTTGATAAAGCTGGATTAGGATATAATCCACTTAAAAAGCAAAAATATTTGAAGAATATTTTTATACATGCTAAAAATTATCAAATATTACTTGTTTTAAATGTGGAAACAAAGGACATAAATCTTATATGTGTAAAACTCCACATAATAAGAGAAAGATGATTTGGGTTCCCAAAGGAACAATATTAATGCATCTAACCATGAAGGACCCAAGAAAGCTTGGGTACCTAAAATTAAGACATGAATGTTTTGCAGGAGTGTCTTGCAGCCATCAGACTGAAAAGAAAATGGTACTAGGATAGTGGTTGCTCAAGACACATGATGGGTGACAAAGATCAATTCATCACCCTTGAATCAAAAAAGGTGGAGTAGTTACTTTTGGTGATAATGGTCAAGGCCATATCATGGGTATTGGTAAGATTCAAATTACTCCATCTACTCATATTGATAATGTTTTATATGTTGATGGACTTAAACATAATTTGATAAGTATTAGCCAACTATGTGACAAAGGTTTCAAAGTTTCCTTTGAAGCTTTTGTTTGCACTGTTACTAATCCCATTGATAACAGCATTATTCTTGTTGGTAAACGTTATGGCAATGTGTACTTAATTGATTTGAGTAATTTATCTCCAAGTAATCATTGCTTAGTTGCTAATAATGCTAAGATGAATGAGATTGGTTGGCTATGGCACCGTAGATTAGGTCATGCAAGTACACACCTAATTTCAAAATTATTGAAAATGGATTTAGTTAAAGGTATTCCTAGCTTAAATTTTAAAAATAATCGAATATGTGATGCATGTTAATTTGGAAAATAAACAAGAACTTCTTTCAAATCTAAGAATGTTGTTTCAACTACTAGGCCACTAGAGCTACTACACATGGACCTTTTTGGACCCACTAGAACCATAAGTCTAGGAGGAAAGAAATATGGTCTGGTGATAGTAGATGATTACTCTAGATTCACTTGGGTAATGTTTTTGGCTCACAAAGATGAGACTTTCTCAATATTCATGAAATTCGTTAAGAAAGTCACTAATGAGAAAAACACTACCATAGTGTCTATTAGAAGTGATCATGGAACTGAATTTGAAAATCACTTATTTGAAAAATTCTGTTTTGAAAAAGGCATATATCATAACTTTTCAGCACCTAGAACACCGCAACAAAATGGAGTTGTAGAAAGAAAGAATAGGACTTTAGAAGACATGGCCCATACCATGCTATGTGAAAGCAAACTTCCAAAATATTTTTGGGCGTAAGCTATAAACACAGCATGTTACATCCTAAATAGAGCCCTGATTAGACCTATCCTTAAGAAGACTCCCTATGAACTATGGCATAATAGAAAACCAAATTTAAGTTATTTTTATGCATTTGGTTGTAAATGTTTTATTCATAACAATGGTAAGGATAATCTTGGGAAGTTTGATGCAAAGTCTGATGAAGGTATTTTCCTAGGATATTCTACATCTAGCAAGGCATATAGAGTATTTAATAAGAGATGCTTAGTTGTAGAAGAATCCATTCATATAGTGTTTGATGAGTCTTTAGCATCAAGTTCAGATAAAATTGATGAGGAAGATACATCTTTGATTGAAAGAGATATTGAAAAATTAAATATATCTTCAGATCAAGAACCTGAAGTTAAGGATGATGACTCACCTAAGGATGATGGTATTGATATTGCTCATAATGATAAAGATCTACCTAGAGATTGGAGATATGCTTATGGTCATCCTAAGGACCTAATCATAGGTGATCCATCTCAAGGTGTAAGGATTAGATCATCAATGAGAGATATCAATAATCATCTTGCATTTGTATCTCATATAGAACCTAAAACTATAGAGGAAACTGAGAAAGATAGTTATTGGATGTTAGCAATGCAGGAAGAGTTAAACCAATTCACTAGGAACCAAGTTTGGACCCTAGTAGATAGACCTAAAAACTACCCTATAATAGGATCTAAATGGGTTTTTAGAAATAAATTGGATGAAAATGGATTGGTAATTAGAAATAAGGCTAGATTAGTTGCAAAAGGATATAATCAAGAAGAAGGTATAGATTTTGATGAAACTTTTGCACCTGTTGCTAGATTAGAAGCCATTAGGCTACTACTTACATTTGCATGTCATATGAATTTCAACTTATTTCAAATGGATGTTAAAAGTATATTTCTAAATGGTTTTACAAATGAGGAAGTTTATGTTGAACAACCTCCTGGTTTTGAAGATCATGAATTTCCAAACCACGTCTTCAAACTACACAAAGCACTTTATGGTTTAAAGCAAGCACCTAGAGCTTGGTATGATAGATTAAGTAAATTTTTAATTGAAAATGACTTTTCTAGAGGAAATGTTGATAAAACCTTATTTTTGAAAAGAAAAGAAAGGGATTTATTAATTTTCAAATTTACGTTGATGACATTATATTTGGTGCTACTAACAATCTCCTTTGTCAAGAATTTGCTAAGCTAATGCAGGGAGAATTCGAGATGAGCATGATGGAAGAACTAAACTTCTTCCTTGGACTTCAAATCAAACAAGAGAAAGCGGGATTTTCATTAACCAAACAAAGTACACAAAGGAAATACTCAAGAAATTTGGTATGGAATCTGCTAAACCTCTTGGTACGCCAATGAGTCCCTCATGCAAGCTGGACAAGGATGAAGAAGGTAAAAAGTAGATCAGAAGCATTACAGAGGTATGATCGGATCACTTCTTTACCTAACTGCAAGTAGGCCAGATATCATGTTTTCTGTCTGCTTATGTGCAAGATATCAATCTAATCCTAAGGAATCACATTTATTTGCTGTTAAAAGAATCTTTAGATACTTAAATGGAACTAAAAATGTAGGATTATGGTATTCTAGAGACTCAATCTTAAAATTGATTGCTTATTCTGATTCTGACTATGCTGGTTGTAAATTAGATAGAAAGAGTACAAGTGGGGCATGCCAACTTTTAGGAAGTAACTTAATCTCTTGGTTTAGCAAGAAGCAAAATTCGGTTGCATTATCCACTGCTGAGGCAGAGTATGTTGCAGCTGAAGTTGTTGTGCTCAAATCCTTTGGATTAAGCGATAACTTGAAGATTATGGTATCACACTTGATAAAATTCCTATTAAATGTGATAATACTAGTGCTATTAATCTAACTAAGAATCCAATTCAACATTCAAGAACTAAACACATTAAATTAGACATCACTTTATTAGAGAACATGTAACTAACAAAGATGTTTGTCTTGAATATGTTAATACTAATGATCAATTAGCTGATATTTTTACCAAACCTTTGAGTGAGGAAAGATTTTGTTATCTTAGAGGAGAATTAGGAGTTTGTGATCCTTTAGAATGATTTTCTGAAACTCTTAAGGACAACAACTATCTAGACTTCATTAATTTCTTAAAATCCTCTATGACCAATAAGGAAATTATCTAGAAATTTGATTCATTGTTTCCCCAATTGTTAAGGAATACTTATCTAAAGTTTGATGATTAATTTGATTAGTTTCAGATCCTTGAAATTTAATTTTTCATTGAAACTGTTGTGGAGTCGACACCTACAGTTTGTGGAGTCGACACCTTCATATTTTGATGTTCTGTCTGGGCAATTAGAGCCGACTCTGGCTTCTGTAGAGCCGACTCTAATTCGGGCGCTGACAGATTCTCTGGTTCGGAGCCGACACCTCATTTTCGGGAGTCGACTCTAAGTGAAACTAGGTCAAAATATAAAAGGGCGAGTCGACCCCAAACGAAACCTATCGTCTCCTAAACCCCTCCAAACCGTTCCAAACCAATTTCAATCCCTCCAAATCCCTCAAATCTCTTAATAACTCATTCCAATCGAATCCCATGGCTCCCAAAAGGCATGCTATCATTGGTGGTTCGACTGTTCCGATGAAGCGCCGTTCAATTCGGAGGCAACCTTGTCATCTTCTTCATCTGCCACTCAGGATGACTCTCCACCCTCACCATCTTCTCCACGAGTAGACCAATTAGCGGGTAAGGCCATTACTACCGGAAGAAAAGTAGATTTTGACTTTTTTTCTTCGAAGGGCTTCGCTATTGGTCGTTTGTTGAAAGAAATGGATGGGAGAAGGTCTGTTCTTTGGATGTCCCTACATACCCTGCCCTAGTGAGAGAATTTTATAATGATTTATGTAGAGGAGAGGGAGGCTTAGTGAGTTTTGTAAGAGGAACTAAAGTGATCATCACGGCTGAAACTCTTGGAAATCTATTGGAGATGCCTACCATTGGTTTAGTTGAATATCAACATGATGACAGAGGAGGTGCCCTATCAAGGATGTTAGGGAGAGAAGTTTCTGAGTTTGAAGAAATCTTGGCTAATCAACTTAATTTGGAACTCAGATTACTTCACAATATTTGTGGAAGAATTTTATTTCCTAAAATCGGAAGGTTTGAATATGTCTCGGAGCGAGACATCTTATTGATGGACTATATTCTCACTGGAAGACCTGTTAATCTTGCCGGTATGATGATTGGTTATATGGCAGAAGCAGCAACTAAGAAAAGATCAACACTGCCGTATGGTATGATACTAACCTTAGTCTTTAGAAGCCAAGGTGTACTTATAATGGATAATGAGCCACTAAGAAAATTAAGGCATACAGATTACTATAGTGTCTCTACAATTCACCGGATGGGCTTCAGAAAAGAAAATGAAATTGGATAAAAAGAGGACAAGAGGCCAGAGCTGAAGAAGTTAGAGTTGAGGAGGTCAGAGGAGAGGATATTCCTGGACCATCTGCTGGACCTTCTTCTGCTGGACCATCTACTGCTGGACCCTCAGTGGCTGGACCTAGCACTCACCCTCCACATCAGTCAGCATTGGCATCTGAAGATTTTCTGAGGAGCAAATAGGTCAGCTCAGAGCTTTACTGGCTGAGTATGATAGTCAAAGGACAAATGATATGTGTCAGTTAAGAGAGGAGTTCAATCAGTTGAAGGAAGAGATCAATTCAAGGCTTGACATGATTTCTTTTTCCTTTAGCAATTCGTAGAATCCTTTAGCGCTGATCTTCATAAGATTTTTGAAAGGATGGAAGGAATTGCAGACGGTTCTGGAACTTATCTTCATGCTACCAGTCAACTAAAGAAAGATATCGACCTTGCCGTTTCTCAAATTGAAGCTTGTCTTGAAAGTTTTAAGAAGACTCAAAAAGATGATATTATGGAAATGATTGGACATTTAAAGAAAATTGTGTATAAGCATGTTTGATTTTGATATCCTATCCTAGGTTGTATCTTAGGATTTCTTGCTTTCTTGCTTTTTAGCATGTATCTAGGAATTACATACTTGAATATATCACTTTACTGTAACACATGTAATGAATCTTGCTTTGGAATACAATTACACTTTTATTGCAAATTTGTCTATGATTAATTGATTAAAATTCAATGAATGAGTTTACTATCTCTATGATTAATTGAACCAACAACCCCGCTCTGATAATTCAAATTTTTTTGCTGATAACAAAAAAGGGGGAGAGATAATTGTATATGCATAAAAGAAATAAGAATGAACGAATATAAGGAGTATAAGTATAAGATTTCAATCTTTTGGCATATCAAAAGAAAAATTTTGAGATTCTAATCAATTGAATTCAGTTTATCTACATAGGGGGAGTTATTTAATGCAGGGGGAGCTTATTTTTTTATATAAAAGTTAAATCATCTTGATTGATGTTTATAATAGGACTCATGTATCTTTTTTGATTCATTTTGAATATTGGCATCAAATTCTCTGTTAGAAGTTCTAAAGCTTTAACAATGTCTATAATTCTTAATTCAAATGAATTTTTAATGCATATACTCAAAGTTTTTGTCATCATCAAAAAGGGGGAGATTGTTGACCCAATTGAGGATTTTGATGATTAACAAAACTATTTGAGTATAACATTTGAAGTTACTAATGATTTTGATTAAGTTTTTCAGCTTATAAGTCGATTTGATAATCAAAATCAAGAGTCAAATCAAGTTCTAGTTCGAATCTAATGTCAAGGTAAGTTTGCAGACATTAGAGTCGACACGTGGAATCGCAGAGTCGACTCCAGAAAATGGTACAAACTTAGAGTCGACTCCGAAACTGTTAGAGCCGACTCCAACAAAAATACAGAACGATGGATTTTCAGGCCACGACTTAGAGTCGACTCCGGAACGGTTAGAGTCGACTCCAGAAGTTTTTTGTGTCGACCCCAGAAAAGTCAGAGACGACTCCAGATCGAGCGGATTAAAGAATTTCGAGTTAGAGCCGACTCCAGAAAAGTTAGAGCCGACTCCAGAATGTCAGACACGGCTCAGAACTGTCAGAACATCTCTAAACTTTATCTTTATCTTTTTTAATCCCAATGGCTATTGCTATTTTTGATTCTAACCCTTCTTACATTTGTTTCTAACGGATAGTTTTAAACTATTTATGGATTAATCGGGATCTATAAGAAGAGGGTTTGCTGCATCCAAAAAAGAAGAACAAGAAGAGAAAAAGAGAGACAAAAAAAGAAAAGAATAGAGAGAAATATGTGAAATCCATCAGAAAATCTAAAGAGAAAAGAGGGAAAACTCGAAAGAAAGATCATATTGATTCCCCAAAAGAAAAGAGAGAGATTCCAAGCTTGTGTTGTTCTATTTTGAAGAAATCTCAAGGAAAGAAAGAAGCCCTAGTTTTCTGATCTTCTGAGTCTCAAGAGCATCTTGAAGGAAGATCCATTCAAAGGAAGAGAAGGAAGAAGCCACCAAGATCTGTGAATCAGGCTCTGATTCCTATCCTTTTATTTCTGTTTCATTATTGTATATTTGCTCATTGGAGGAGCTGTTTATCTTGTAAAACAAATATTGTTTGCTGGGTCAATCTGGTGATTGATTCAGTTGAGGCTGTTAGCCTTGTGCAAGCATTAGCTTGTGGTGATAGGTTTTGTGCTGGTGAGCCTTGAAAACCAGCTGGGTTCGTTGTGCACCCGGAAAAACAACAAGTTCGAGTTGTGAGCTTGCAAAACAACTCTGCTGTAATCAGATTGATTATAGTGTGGACCCAAGAGATACTTGGGAGTGGACGTAGGTGTAGGTACACCGAACCACTATAAAATCTCCTGTGTTTGCCGTGATTGTCTCTTTATCTTTAATTCTCTATTTGTGCATATTATGTTTTAATTTGTGTGAATCTAAGTTTCTATTTCCGCTGGGGGCTATCTTTCAAAAGAGTTTAAATTTTTGAAAAACCCAATTCACCCCCCCTCTTGGGTTGCTATCTGGACCAACAAAATCGTTATTGTGTTATTGATCGCTCACATCAGCGATGAGATCACGCCCAATCCAAACACTCTGCTTGTTGGTTGGCCAGCTGGCGTGACATCCTAGCGACAAGGTCAAATCAGCTTTGATGAAGTCGGGTCACCCTGACAACATGAACCGTCCTTATGCTTCAGCCATCTGAGCTAAGTTATCCTTATTCCTCGGTAACCCGAGCTATCCTTATGCTTCGGCCATCTGAGCCGAGCTATCCTTATTCCTTGGTAACCCGAGTTATCCTTATGCTTTGGCCATCTGAGCCGAGTCATTCTTATTCCTCGGTAACCCAAGCTATCCTTATACTTCGGTCGAGCCAAGCCCTCCTTATTCCTCGGTCATTCGAGCCGATCCATTTTACACTTTGGAAAATCAAGCTACTCCTCATCCAGGCCAGCCACGGCATTCAAAATACCTCTACGGAATCCGGCATGGGAGAGTCCCTATTCGCTGAAATGGAATAAGATTCCAAACAGAGAATCATACCCAAGAGTGGCCTAGAGCCTACACAATCGTGGAATCACAAGGCATCAGCCAGCTCTCCTGGCCGTCGATCCTCTAACTGACAAGATATAGATTTTATTGATCTCGTAACAAACTCGATTTAAATCCATTTTAAATCATAACAACTTTCGACCCCCACGATGCGCCCAGAAAATCAGGTGATCCTCTATAAATAGCACAGCATTTTAACCTCTCAAGTACACAAAAAAATAGATTACCTTGCACATTCACTTGGCTTTACGAAATCAATTATTCCATTAGAGCTCCGATCGAGAGCTTGGAGGAAGATTCTTCTGTGAAAAGTCTTCTCCTTACATCTGCCTGCTGTGAATCTTCACTGACTTGGGCGTCGGAGGGTACCCCGCAGAGGACAACCCCAAGAAAATCCTTTGCGAGCGCGGACTGTCTTGCAGGTTACACCCCAGACATTGAGATTGGAGTTCGGACCCAGAGCCAAAAGTGCACCCGAGTCGGAGAACGGATTTTCACGGCAACAAAGCTTATGGACTTCCTTGTAATCAAGCTTCGGTCTCCTTACAATGCCATTCTTGGCAGGCCGGGACAGATGTCTCTAAAGGCCATTTTTCCATTCCCCACCTCTCCATGAAGTTCCCCACCAAATGGGGAGTGGGGATTGTTCAGGAACTCAGATTATAGCTCGACATTGCTTTGTCGCTGACCTTCAGTCCAGAAAACTCGAGGTGGATGGACTGGATGCTCAAGAGGATTTCATCGAGCAACGAGGAGAACCAGCCGAAGAATTGGAGGTACCACTCAGCGAAGCTCGGCCCGACCGAACCGTAAAAATTGGATCATAGCTGAAAGAAAAGCCTCGACAGGAGTTAATCGAATTCCTTTGGAGAAATGCCAATGTCTTCGCCTGGTCCACATCAGACATGCCTAGAATCAGCCTAGATGTCCTAGTTCACCGCCTTAGCGTGAACGAGACAGTTCGGCCAATCAAGCAAAAGAAAAGAAGTTTTGCCCCCGAACGCCAGAAAGCCATCGAAGAGGAGGGAGACAAGCTTATCAAAGCCAACTTCATCTGAGAAGTCAATTATCCCGATTGGCTGGCAAATGTGGTTATGGTAAAAAAGTTAAATGGCAAATGGAGGATCTGCATCGACTTCACCGACCTCAACAAACCTTGCCCGAAAGATAGCTTCCCCCTTCCCCAAATCGACCAGCTTGTGGACTTGACCTCAGGCCACCAGATGCTGACCTTTATGGATGCCTATTCAGGCTACAACCAGATCCGTATGGCGCCCGAAGATAAGGAAAAGACTGCCTTCATCACCGATCGAGGTATCTATTACTACCGAGTTATGCCTTTTGGTTTGAAAAATGCAGGTGCCACCTACCAAAGGCTGATCAATAAAGTTTTCAAAGAGCAAATCGATCAGAATATGGAGGTTTATGTTGACGATATGCTGGTGAAGAGCAAGGAAGCATCCCAACATATCGAGGACCTTGTGGAAAGCTTTAAGACGCTTCGGAAGTATCAAATGAAGCTCAACCCTATCAAATGCGCTTTTGGAGTCAACTCTGGGAAATTCCTCGGCTTCATGGTCTCTCAGCGGGGCATCGAAGCAAATCCCCAAAAGATTCAGGCCCTGCAGTAGATGGCCCCTCCTGAATCGATCAAGGACGTGCAACGCCTCATCGGAAGGATAGCAACCCTTAGTCGCTTCATTGCTCGATCAGCCGAAAAGTGCCTCCCTTTCTTCAAAGCTCTTCGATCAGCTAAAAACTTCCAATGGACCTCATATTGCCAGAAATCCTTTGAAGACCTCAAGAAATACCTTGGCTCACCTCCTCTCCTCAGTAGCCTAAAGCCAGGTGAAATGCTGAGCCTGTACCTTGCGGTCTATGAGAATGCTGTTGGCTCGGTGCTAATCAGAGAAGAGGGCAGAATTCAAAAGCCTATTTATTATGTCAGCAAATTGCTCAAAGATGCTGAGACGAGGTACACTCGAGTGGAGAAGATGGTTCTGGCCCTAGTGACATCGGTCCGGAAGCTACAACCATACTTCCAAGCACACACCATCACCGTCCTAACTGACCAACCCATCAAGGTAATCATCCATCGTTCGGAAGCATCAGGGAGAATGACCAAGTGGGCTGTCGAACTAAGCGGGCATGACATCCAATACCAGCCTTGTTCGGCCATTAAAGCCCAGGTCCTGGCGGATTTCCTCCTCGAGTGCACCGTGCTCGAAGATGGTTCTGCCACAGACACCCCTGAGCAACCAAAGCCCTGTGCTCCGTGGTTACTTCACGCCGACGGATCCTCCGGTGCAAGCGGTTTTGGTGCCGGTCTGGTCCTCACCAGCCCGGAAGGTGCTACTTTTGAATATGGCATCCGCTTCTCCTTCCTAGCCTCAAATAATGAAGCAGAATATGAGGCCCTGCTCGCTGGACTCCGCATCGCCCGCGAGCTCAAAGTTGAAAAACAGAATGCCTACACTGACTCTCAATTAGTGATAGGCCAGGTACAAGGCAAATTCAAAACTCGAGAACAGAACATGATTCAGTATCTCCAGAAGGTGCGCGATCTATCCTCTTGTTTCAATGAATTTAAGATCATCCAGTCCCAAGGGCTGAAAATGCGTGCGTCGACCTTCTGTCTCGTCTGACGACAACAGACTCAATGGACCTTGAATGGAGTTTCCACTTGAAAATCCTGGAGAAGTCCAGCATTACCGATTATGACCAGATGATGCAAATTGACACCGAACCATCTTGGATAGACCCCCTGCACAAGTATCTCAAAGAAGGGCTGCTGCCCACTGATAGAAGAGAAGCGAGGAGGCTAAAGATGCAGTCGTCTCACTATGTCCTGATCGATGATCAGCTATATAAGTGATCCTTCTCCATGCCATTGCTCAAATGCCTCCGTCCATCAGAAGCCAATTATGCTCTTTGGAAAGTTTATGAAGGCATTTATGGCAACCACCTCGGCAGTCGTGCCCTGTGCCACAAAGTGCTATATCAAGGATATTATTGGCCGATGATGCAGAAGGATGCAGATGACCTTGTTCGAGCCTGTGATGCATGCCAACGACACTCAAATATCCAAAGGCTCCCCTCTGCCCACCTGACTTCCATATCATCCCCCTGGTCTTTTGCCAAATGGGGAATGGATATTCTTGGCCCTTTCCCCCTCGCAACGGGACAAAGGAAGTTTTTATTCGTTGCAATTGATTATTTTACTAAGTGAGTTGAAGCCAAAGCAGTCGCCCAGATAACTGAGGCTCGAGCTAAGGATTTTGTATGGAGGTCCATCATTAGCCGCTTCGGCCTTCCCCACACTATTATCACCGACAACGGGAAGCAGTTTGACAATCCCAAGTTCCGGGAGTTCTGTGAGGATCATGACATTCTCCATCGCCTAACTTCGGTCGGGCATCCTCAAGCTAATGGAGAAGCCGAGGTAACAAACCAAATTCTCTTGCAGGTAATTAAAGCTTGGCTCAACCAAGCACGAGGCAGATGGGCAGAGGAGCTCCATCATGTGTTGTGGGCATACCGAACCACTGAGAGGACTCCCACGGGCCAGACTCCCTTCAAGATGGCTTTTGGCACAAAAGCGGTTATTCCCATGGAGGTCGGGCTGCCCTCTCCTTGCATCGAAAGCTACTCAGAAGAATCTAACGATGAACAACTCCGAAATGATCTTGACTTGATAGGAGAAGTCAGGGAGAAAGCCCGGATCCGTATGGCGGCCTACCAACAAAGAGTCGCCCACTATCATTTTACCAGAGTTAAAGGAAAGCTCTTCTTCCCCGGCGATCTGGTACTTCGGAAGGCATCTTTCTCAAACCTCTGGAGCAAGGAAAGTCGTCCCCTAATTGGGAGGGTCCTTATCAAATTACAGAAATAATTAGACCCGGCACCTATAAGCTCCAAGATCTAAATGGGAAATCCATTCCTCGGACATGGAACTCGGATAATCTCCGCATGTATCATCAATAAGAGTACGCTCTCCCTCTCAAATTTACTCTATCCATTGAATTAAAATTTTCAAAAATTCGCAAAACTTCTACCTTTACTGCCCTCTTTAATAGCGGTAATGAGAAGCAGGTTTATAAGTCCTCATCCAAGCCGAGCGATCTCCGAACCTTGGCAGTGCCAAGTAAAATATAATCTTTTATAAATCCTCAGCTGGGCTGAGCGATCTCCAAACCTTGGTAGCGCCAAGTAAAATATAATCTTTTATAAATCCTCGGCCAGGCCGAGCTATCTCCGAACCTTAGCAGCGCCAAGTAAAATATAATCTTTTATAAATCCTCAGCCGGGCCGAGCGATCTCCGAACCTTGGCAACGCCAAGTAAAATATAATATTTTATAAATCCTCGGCCAGGCCGAGTGATCTCCGAACCTTGGTAGCGCTAAGTAAAATATAATCTTTTATAAATCCTCGGCCGAGCCGAGTGATCTCCGAACCTTGGCAGCACCAAGTAAAATATAATCTTTTATAAATCCTCGGCCGGGCTGAGCGATCTCCGAACCTTGGCAGTGCCAAGTAAAATATAATCTTTATAATCCTCGGTCGGGCCGAGCGATCTCCGTACCTGGCAGCGCCATGTAAAATATAATCTGAAGGCTTGGCAACACCAAGTTGTATCTTTTTGAAGGCTCAACAACATCGAGTGATGTATTATTTGAAACCTCGGCAACACCGAGTGATATATTGTCTGAAGGCTCGGCAACACCGGGTTATATCTTTTTGAAGGCTCGGCAACACCAAGTTATATCTTTTTGAAGGCTCGGCAATACCGAGTTATATCTTTTTGGAGGCTCGGCAACACCGAGCTATATCTTTTTGAAGGCTCGGCAATACCGAGTTATATCTTTTTGGAGGCTCGGCAACACCGAGTTATATCTTTTTGAAAGCTCGGCAATACCGAGTAATATATTATTCGAAACCTCGGCAACATCGAGTGACATATTATCTGAAGCCTTGGCAAAACCGAGTGATATAGCTCTAAAGCCTCGGCCTACCCTGTGATTTCTCGAACATTTCGACGTGACTGAGACGTCTTGTTATGCTTCGACAGAGGTTAGTAATCTTTCTTCGCTTACCAGCAAGATTGCACAAGTTATTTCTCTTCAAAGAAATACACACTTCATCCCTCAAATAGGGCCATGCATACTACATGAACTCATGCGGCCGCCCAGGCCTTTTTCCATCCCAAAACAGAGATAAATACCTCCTCCACAAAGGACTGAGCGACATGTTCACAAAAATAAAGTGACAGAAACGCTGTTGAACTTATAGATTATGCTATGAATCAAAAAGCATAAAGTGAGAGCGACAACTCTCAACACAATCATATCAGAAAAAGAAACAGATATCACAAGAAGAAAGAGTAAAAACTTTCTTTATTGATGAAAAAATTACAACCTCTTAAGAGGCGTTATAGGTGCATCATAGCACAGGAAATACAAGTGAAGTAAAAGCTCAGCTGAGCAGCTTCGGTTGATGACAATGCCTTTACGTCCGACCCAGAAATCAGAGAAACCAGACAGCTCTGCTGAACCACTGGTTAATGCCAAAGAGCAGGGTAGGCCATCCACGGATCCCTCGGCCGAACATGTTGAGGGATCATAACCAGGTCAAAGACCCGTGGATGCTCATGTCAATGAAGCATCCCCCCAAGTGGGATGCTGGTCTGCTAGCACTGCCCAACCGTAAAAGGAGAGAACTAGCAGACCAACACATCCCTCCTCCCTTTTCTACATGAAAAAGATTCCTCAGTCAGATAAGCTGAGGAATTCAAGCTGAGGGAGGAGGTGAAGTCCATGCAAACCATGGGGGATGCATATGCCTTGCATTTTCGGTGGTCTCCATGGCATGTGACAAAGGACATACAGGAAGCGTATACATGCGCTCCCCATATGACCTCTGCGGGCTTCCCGTGCGCTCTCCATATGACCTTCGAGAATTTCTTCCTTAAGGACTGCTTGCTCTTCAGTAGCTTCTCCATCACCCCAGCTATTCAGGGATGAACTAACCTTCAAAAAGAAGGCTCGGACTCTCCACTCTCAACTTCAAAAAAACAGATGCCATGGAAACTCTTACAAGTCATAGAAAAGAAAGTCTTGGGGGATAGCCTAACACGGTCCGCTCCTCCCATTTTATAGGCAAACATACCAGGAGCAGCTATTAAAGCAGAAAGCCTCGGGATTCAAAACGCCCTGGCCACACCGCCACATGGCGTTTCAGGATGAAAAGAGCGCTTTTCAAAGCGTGCCGAACACATTTCTCAGGCCATGATGCATGACAAAAGATTTTCCTATGATCTCGAATCAAGAGCCTTAAATGCAAGAAATCGTCCATCGGTTCTTGAGATACGAGCAGGTCTAGGAAATCGCCTTGTGAAAATGATGCCCTCCAATGGTGATCAAATGCTTATCTTGTACATCAAAAAGACCCACATTGGAAAAGGCCAACGAGATAAATGTCCTACGCAAAAAAATAAAGCGTCCTTCGGCGAATCACAGATCTACCTCGTTAGCCCGGGCAGAAAACGAAATGATTTCTCATAGACTGGACCATCCGCCAAATCTCGGCCGAGGTACTCGTATAGTTTTCGGTCATATCACGTCGAACCATCTTCATACCTCGGTCAGACAAGCCAATTTCTTGTTTCGAATTGATAAAACTATTCGCCTAACCTCAGCCTTGACCGAGACATTTCCTTTAAGCTCAAACCAAGACCGCTTATGCATCGGCGAGGCAAAATTAGCTCAGCTTCAAATAAGCGAGACATTCAGTTCGAAAGGGACAAACCAACCCGAAGGCGAGAGCTACACATGATCCACTCGTTGTCAGCTTCTAACACGAAACGGTCGTTCGGGCGACAAGTGATTTAAAGCAATAAGGCCAAACAGATGGGAACAAAAGATCCATTCATTAAAGTTTTGGCCAAGATACAAATATGAAAGGAGAAAAATACATATGCAGCCCTTAAGGGTCAGGGTTCGGGTCGGTCCCAGGAGCCTCCTTGATAACATCCAGGGGAGCTTGTCTTGCTTCGCTCACTTCGAATAATGTTGGTTCCTCGGCAGCGAGCTGAGGGCATTCTTCAGGAGCCACTGCCTCATTAGGGCCCAGAATAGCCTCAAGATCGACATCTGAGATGTCCTCGTATTCCTCTTCTTTGGCCCCTGGGGTACAAGTATCGAAATGTTCGGCATCCAAAAAAGACAAATCCCATTTAGGATGTGCCCGAAAGATCCTTGCTCGAGTCTCCTCTCCGAACCGAAATGCATCGGCACATGCCCCACTACGTTCTTTGGAGAATTGCGCAGAATTTTTGTACTCCTCCACAGCCGAAGCAAGCTGATTTTGGAGTTTGAGGTTCATTCGGTGACTCACAGATAACTCTGCCCTTAAAGCTTTTAACTGCTCCTGCGCCTCAAGCCCAATCCTCTCCATCTACAAAACGTCAAGGCGTTTGAACCCGCGAGCGAAAGAACAAAAGTGATAAATAGGAAGACACTATACCTCTTCCGCCTGCCGAGCCATTTTATCGCTTAGTTCCTGAACCTTCTCCAAGGACTTCAGCTTGGCCGATTTATTTTTTTGTAGACCCTCCTTGAGGTCATTAATCCGGGACTACTTGTCCCCAATTTTATGTCGAGATTGATTAAGATCGTCGGTGAGCCGAGCAATTTACTCGCTCTGCCACTTTAGCCGATTCTCTATATCAGCGAGTTGATCCCGCTGCCGTTGGCATCTACGCTCCTCCTCCTCCAGTTTCCTACCTCAACTATTCTTCTCCTCAGCATGACTGGCCCTCAGTTGGCCCCACCTCTTATCGAAATGTTGCTCCATAGCATTGATTTGGCCATCGTATTTAGCCTTGGTCTGAGACAATTCCAGGCATGCCTTATCCGATTGTTCACGAAAACCATGAAGCTCTTTGACCTAAACCTCTAATCAGGAGGCGCTTTTGGATGCAAGTCGGTAAGACTCGCTCGTCCTTTCAAGATCTGCCTTCATGAGCGCCAAAGCCCTAGAAAGTTAGCTGGTTGAATCTACCCTCGCCCGAAGGGCGGCCGCTTCCTTTCTGGCCTGAGCGCAGGCCCCAATGGCCAAATTCAAGCACCAAGTCAACGCCCTCATTACCAAAGCATTCTACGAGAAAAACACCAGTAAGAAATCATGATCCGACCGACTAATCAGGAATTACAACCTTGGTACAGCAACTTACCCGAGCGACGTAATTTGAAGCCATCGTCATAAGGGTAGCATTATTGATTTTAGGCAGAAGGAAAACATCCTTCGACGCCCCAAGCCGACCGAAAGCCGCAACCATGATATCCTCGGCAGCAGGCTCGCCCGTCAAGGAACTTCCCCCTGTGCGCAAAATGGATTTCATCAAGGCAATGAGCATATCATCCACCTTGGGGCTATGGACAAAAGAGCTCATTCCTAAAGAGCTAGCTTGAGGAACTTCGGCCCGAGAAACCATCCGCTCGGCCTCCTCTGCCAGGACTCTAACCTGCGAGTCCTCGGCCCCAACCAAAGGACCCTCGACCAGAGCGTCCCCTTCGTTCAATGATTCTTCTTCTTCTTCCACTAATGCTTCTACCTCCTCCACAACGTCCCTGAGAACCGCGGAGGGGGGGACCTTCAGTAGGAGGAGGCACAACCTCTATCGACCTTTCGACGGGTAGCTCCACTTGAGCTTCGGCAGCTGTCACTGCCTCTTCTGACCCTTCCATCCGAGTAGAGGTCTCCTCCATACGTAATGGGCTCTCCACCGCCGGTGACTGAAAGACATCCAGCGGAGGGATCGCCGGACGTACCGGTGATGTCTCCTCTACGTCATCTGATACAATTACTATTTGGAGGGGAGAAACCTCGATGGCTCCCCCCGAGCTCCCCCCAATGATTTCCTCTGTTGCTTTTTCCCCTCCAGTAAGGGGGGCTCGTCGACCACGGTTTGTACTCCCACTACCTCCCTTGTTGGGGTGGGAGAGCGGTGACTGGTGCCATCTTTCTTTGGCCCCTTTGAGAGAGACCCGAAAGGATGAGACCTCTTCTCGGGTCCATGTTTGTCCCTAGAACTGGAGCCCCTTTGGCGCTTGCCCGACTCTTTCCTCATCTGGCCCACAAACGTCGACCTTTCGGCTGAAAATGCAGAAAATGGTTCAACCAAATGGGAATACCCAAACAAGCTGACCGTCGTGATAAAAGAGAAAAAGGATACACTTACCTTAAGGGTCGATAGAGCTAATCTCGGCGGCGAAGAGAGCATCATCAGATAATAGAGTGCTAGCCGATACCTCCTGACCACTGCGAAGGGTAGCCAGATTCCTTTTCTCTTGATCGCTCAATTCCAAACGCGCTTCCGGGTCCTTCACATAATTACCCCATCCTCTTAGAAAATCCGAGCGGATATTTCCTTCAGCAATGAGAAATTGGGACTTCCACCCCTTTATCGAAGAAGGGTTATCAAAAATCATCTTGAATGACTTTCGGGGGCCGATATAGGGCTACTCAGAGCTCCTTCCGGGGACCATGTTGTAGCAAACGCATAATAGGGGAAGAGTTGTAGTCACCCCAATACGACTGCACATCGAGACGAACCTAACAAGATTTTGCCAACTGTCTGGGGCCACCATCATTGGACATATGTTGTAGAACCTCATCACCTCCTGTATCAATGGGTGAAGAGGGAATCAGAGACCTGCTCTCAGGCTCTCTTCATAGAAGAAAACCCCCCGGCTCGGCTCGGTTGAAACCCGATCCTCGATCCTCGGTGCCCATAAGGCTACATTCCCAGGAACTCTGTAAAGATGATGGATTCTACCCAAATCCTCCGGGGTAATCTCAGAAGCAGCATCACCTGGACCACTCATATTGGCTAAACGGGGGGTAAGACACAAACAGGCAAGTAAGGGCTTAGAGATGGAGTAGAAAATCTCTGTAACACGGATGAAGGAGCATTGTAGAACAAGCACCGCCACAGCCCTCTTTAAATAAGCATTTCAGAAAGAGAGCCCTAGACGCCAGAAATCCAGACATGGGCACAAGAAATAAAGGAACCCCGTCACGTGGAGCTTTCGCTATCACAACTTGTTGGAAACTAGGCGTTTCCTCCTCGAGCTGCGGCAAAAAAATGATGACGAAGCAGTGGCCCGTCATTCACAAGTTTATCATTGTCTGACTTTTTGAGTCCCCCCAAATAAGATTGCTCCGGAATTCTACTCCCTATATCTGAACTTACACTTTGGACTAGGGAGTGGGGGACATGTGATGAGGGATAAAATTATCATTACATTAAGGCCTATGCACATTGACAATTGGGTCAGGTCCAATCCTAACATCTCGCTAGCCAGCTGTCATAGTCACCAAGTAGCGAAGATCAATCGCATTTAGCAAGGTCAGATCGCTCCAGTAACTCAAACCATTCTTATTTCTCAGTAAGCCGAGGTATCCATACCTTGGCGATACGAGCCATTCTTATTTCTCGATAAGCCGAGGTATCCATACCTCGGCGATACGAGCCATTCTTATTTCTCGATAAGCCGAGGTATCCATACCTCGGCGATACGAGCAATGATTATATCTCGGTAGCCCGAGGTATCTATACCTCGGCATCACGAGTCATGATTATATCTCGGTAACTCGAGCCGCCTTTATGCCTCGAAAAACTAGATTGTCCTCTGCCTCGGCCAGATCGAAGCACTTTAAAAGCCTCTGTAGAATCCGGCACGGGAGAGTCCCTATTCGCTGAAACAGAATAAGATTCCAAATAGAGAATCATACCCAGGAGTGGCCTAGAGCCTACACAATCGTGGAATCCCAAGGCATCACCAGCTCTCCTAGCGTCGATCCTCCAACTGACAAGATACAGATCCTACTGATCTCGTAACAAACTCGATTCGAATTCGTTTCAAATCATAACAACTTTCGGCCCCCACAACGCGCTTAGAGAATCAGGTGATCCTCTATAAATACCACAGCACGTCAACCTCTCAGGTACGCATGAATCACCTTACAAAACTTCTATACATTCACTTGGCTTTACGGAATCGATCACTCCATTAGAGCTCCGATCGAGAGCTTGGAGGAAGATTCTTCTGTGAAAAGTCTTCTCCTCACATCTGCTTGCTGTGAATCTCTACTAACTTGGGCGTCAGAGGGTCCCTCGCAGAGGACAACCCCAAGAAAATCCTTTGCGAGCACGACTGCATTGCAGGTTCCACCCCGGACATCGAGATCGAAGTTTGGAGCCGGAAGCGTACCCGAGTCAAAGAACGGATTTCCGCGGCAACATGCAGTATTCATAATAGGTTTCCACTGATTTATAATTGTTAATAAATATGTAGAAATATGATCGTATTTTAAATAGCCAAAATGTCCTTGTTTTGTTATTAATCATTCTATTAGTTGATAGGATTTAATTTGTGTACCAATTACTATAGATTTCATGAGAATTGGGATAGGCGATTGCAGAACTATGATGACATATCTATGGTATTGATTGTTAGTCTCACTGAGAGCATCACAATTCACCAATTAAGGTTTGTATAATGCTGATATTCTCAAATGATTGACCCTTCTAAAACAATCATTCTATTAGTTGATAGGATTTAATTTGTGCACCAATTACTATAGATTTCATGAGAATTGGGATAGGAGATTGCAGAACTATGATGAAATATCTATGGTATTGATTGTTAGTCTCACTGAGAGCATCACAATTCAGCGATTAAGGTTTGTATAATGCTGATATTCTCAAATGATTGACCCTTCTAAAACAATCATTTGTTATTCTAATAAAAATAGCAACCATCATCTACCTAGTTGTTCTACAAATTCTTCCGGACCAGGAAGAAACAAAAGATAGGGGGATGATAGTTTTTTATGGTCCTACACTACTACTGACCTGCTGGTTGTCTGAGAGTGTCTAAGAGTGCTTGCTTTAAGATTTGGGCACTGTCTTCTTCTTCCCTGATTTCCATCATCTCTTACTGCTATTTTCGACTCTGCTTCTTCCGGTGATGGCTTCTCCTCCCGCCAAGCCTTTAGTGGGGTCTGATGCTCCAAAGAATGCCGGCACGCCATGGAGCCACGCCCGATCGAGCCGCTTCGAGTGGGTTTCCCCTTCTCCATCTCCGGTGGTGGTGGCAGAGATGGAGCACTTATTCCCTGAGATAATCCAAGTTTCCGTGCGGTCACTAGAGGAGGAGGTTGGCAGGTGAAAGAATCTTGCCATTCTCGCTCGAAGTCTTGGCCGTTGGGTTCCTCCGGAGGTTCTGGTTCGTGAATTCCACCGTGCCGGCGTCTCAGGAGAAATTAAAGCCGTGGCTTTGGCACACCGGCATTACTTGTTCCGGTTTGTAGACGTTCATGCTACGGAGATTGTCCTAGAAAAACCATGGGTGGTCAATGGCCAAGCTTTTGCAGTGTCCGAGTGGAAGCTGGAATTCATTCCATCAGAGAGTTCACTGCTTCAAGCTCTACTTTGGGTCCGATTGCTGCTGCTCCCCATCAAATTTTGGTCGGATGAGGCTCTAGCTTCAATCCTATCTGCTACTGGGAGATATCTATATTCTGATGCATCGACCAAGGACCGTAAGCGGGGAGGCTTCGCGCGCGCTTGTGTCCGTGTCGATTTGAGTAAGCCTCTTCGTCCGGGTGCTCGGATTAGAGGTTCTGATAATCCCTTTTGGCAGCAATTTTCCTTCAAGCATCTTGATGGAATTTGCGGATTTTGTGGATCCTTGCACTTCTCTGGGACTTGTGGAGCTGCGCCGGAGTCATCCTCTTCCTCTCCGAATCCTCAGTTCGGTCCTTGGATGGTGGTGGTGAGACGGAGGAAGCCCCCTGTTCAGCTGCAATCAATTTCTCAGAAATCCCCTGCTCCGGGTATGTCTACTTCCCCCTCCTCTGCTTTGATGGAAGATTGGCAAATTCCTAAGAAATTTGCGCGTAGGAATCTTAATAAAGGGTCATATGGTATGCGTGCCTCCCCTTCTTCTAGGATTTCCTTGGCTCTATCAACCCAAAGACTAAGGTCTGCACCTGTGTTTGGAGAGCATGCATGCCGTCTTCCTCCCACTGTGCCGACAGTTGATGGCGAGACGCCTGTTGTGCCGGGGGTTTTGTCTACGGGGTCTGCATTGCTGCATACTCTGGAGAATGATGCTTCTACCCCCCTTGAGGTTTCCCTCTTTGCCTGATACTCCACCATGCCGGTCTCTTGTTTGTGTGCCGGTTGAAGTGGGTGGGAGGGCTCAGGAGGTTAAGTCTGATTTCATGGGCTCTGTCCCGGTGGTGTTAGTGAATTCAGTGAATTCAAAAGATTTAGGCTCTCCCTCTTTGCCTGATACTCCAGCATGCCGGTCTCTTGTTAGCGTGCCAGTTGGAGTGGAGGGGAGAGCTCAAGAGGTCAAGTCTGATTTCATGGTCTCAGTCCCAGTGGTTTCAAGGAAATCAGTGAATTCAGCAAATTTAGGCTCTAATCCTTTGAGTCGGGGGGGGGGGGGGGCTGATTAAGTCTAGTGGCGGTGGCCTTTCTGGCCCCTCGAAGAGGGCTCGGCCTGTCGAGCCTATGTCGCAGCGGGTCGTGTCCAAGGCTTCCAAAGCAAAAGGGAAAGCAACCCTCAGGAATAAGGCCATTGAGAATGGGCCCTTTGCTTTTTGGCTTCGATTGAGTCTCCTAGGGGTATGCCGAGTATTGTCGGGATGAGGAAGCAAAAGACCCGCCGCAAAGATAGTTTGGTCCCAGATTCTACTGTAGGGTCAGCCTAGCCGGTTCGTTCGATCGGCTCGGACCACGACATGGAGGTTATCCTCCTTAAGGATGCCATCCAGAAGGATTGTATGGCTGAGGCTATGGATTCCTCTAGGGTGGATGAGTGCACTGACCAGGGACATGAGGGTCCCATGTTGCTTAATGATCACCTTGGTGAGCAGGTGACTAGGAACACTGCTCGGGTCCCTCTATCTCAAATTTTCAAATGAAGATTCTTGTTTGAAATGTTCGAGGGGCTCTGAAACCCTCATTTTGGTCCTCTTTTAGGAGGCTTCAACAGCTTCATAACCTTGAAGTCTGCATTTTGACAGAAACTTGTCTATCTAAGGACAGTCTGACTTGCCTTCGGAGGCAGATATCTAGACTGTGGAATTCTTATGCTATTGACTCTGTTGGTCTTTCTGGAGGTATTTTGGTGCTTTGGAGATCGAATAAAGTCCGTGTGGATGCCTTCCATGGCTGTGGCCAGCAGGTGGCTTTGGTTGTCTCGGAAGGATCCTCTGCGCCTTGGCTGCTTTTTGGAGTTTATGCTAGCACTGAGTTTAGGGTTCACTGTGTGCTTTGGGATGAGATCCTCTTGCTCCTTGGCCAGGGCTTTCCCTTCCTCATTGCGGGTGATTTTAACTGTATTGTGAGGGCCTCTGAGAAAAGAGGAGGTAAATAGTTTGTTGGTTCTTCGGACATTGTTGAGTCTAGGAATTTTATTGCCTCGGCAGGTCTTTGGATTTGGGGTTTGCTGGACCTCAGTTCACCTGGTGCAATAATCGTCAGGGTTCTGCTAGAGTCTGGGAGAGACTGGATAGGGCTTTGGCTTATGCCAATTGGCTTCAGATCTTTTCGTCTGCTACTGTTACTCACTTGCCCAGGATTGGTTCTGATCATTGCCCCATCCTTATTTCTACTGAAGTATCTCTTTAGCGGTCTAGACAGTTTAAGTTTTAAAAGTTCTGGACCTTTTATTCTTCAGCAAGGCATATCATTTCTCAGGTCTGGTGGATGCTGGTCAGAGGGAGTGCCACATATAGACTTTCTAGACGCCTGCTTCTTGCCAGCCGCAGGCTCTCTAGCTGGAACAAGAGGGAGGTGGGGAATATTTTAAGGCAAGTAGAATAGGCGGAGTCTATTATCTCTTCTCTGCAAATCAAGGAGGATCAGGAGGGATTTCTTCTCGATGCGGATCTGTCCACCCTTAGATCCACCTTAGCCATCCACCATTCTCTTATGTTGCAACATGAAACTTATTGGAGGCAAAGGTCTCGTATTCAATGGATTATGGAGGGGAACCGTAATACAAGATTCTTTCATCAGACTACTATATGGCATTGTTCGGTGAATCACATCAGACATTTAGATGATGATGAGGGCCATTCTGTGGATGATCCGCAGGCGATCATGGATCAGCTTCTTAATTTCTTTCAGTCCAGATGGACTGAGATGTCGGGGGATGGGTTCCCGGTTTCTTCTGTTCTGCCTTTATGCAAGTTCTCTGATGTGGAGAATGATATTCTTATCAGGCCTTTCTCTACAGAGGAGATTCGTCTCGCTGTTTGGGATCTGGGTCCTAACAAGGCCCCGAGCCCTGATGGGTACCCACCCTTATTCTTTCGTCATTATTGGGACATAGTTGGTACGGACGTGGTTTCGGCTATCCAGTCTATATTTCTGGCTACCCATATGCCTTCTGACTGGAAGCAGACTCTTGTCACCTTGGTGCCCAAACGTCCTGATGTTTCCTCTCCTCTGCATTTTTGGCCTATCAGTCTGTGCACCACATTATATAAAATTTGTGCTCGGCTTTTGGTGACTCGAATGGCTTCGGTTATCCCTCGTCTTATTTTTTAGGAGCAGTGTGCTTTCTTAGGGGGCGTAGTATCACGGACAATGCCCTATTGGCTCAGGAGTTTATGCATGACCTTCAAAGAGCTTCGAAACGTCAGTGCATCATGGCTATCAAGCTAGACATGGAGAGAACTTATGACAGACTGAGGTGGGACTTTCTTTGTAGCACTCTGCATGAGTTTGGTTTCCATGAGGTTTTTGTTGATTGGGTGATGGAGTGTGTCCAGAGGTCATCTTTCTCTCTCCTGATTAATGGGGGTGGAACGGAGTTCTTCCATTCGGCAATTGGTCTGAGACAGGGATGTCCTCTTTCTTCATTCTTGTTTATCCTCTCTGATGATGCTCTGACCCGGAACTTTCTATGGCGATGCGGACTTCAGCTATTGGCCCATACGCTGCGGGCCCCCTTGGCCCTTCGCTGTCCCCTTTCTGCTGATGACTGTCTCCTACTGGGAAAGGCCTCTACCTGTAATGCCATCACCTTTACATCCATTCTTCACTCCTATTGTCGTGCCTCAGGTTAGTGTGTCAATCTTAGCAAATTGCTGATCTGCTTTAGCCCGAGGATGCCCCCTACTATGAAGAGGTCTATATCTCAGATTATGGGGATTCCTGCTCAGTTCGATCGGATGTCCTATTTGGGGATTCTGATCACTAGGAGACAGCTACGGTGCTCGGACTTTAGTTTTCTGGTGAGGCGGGTCCGTGATCATTTGGATGGCTGGCAGGTGTCTGGCCTTTCTATGATGGCGCGGATTACTCTGATCCGTTCTATGCTTTCCTTGATGCCTTGCTATCTCTTATCTAACACTGCCATTCCGCTGGCATGCCAGCGGAAGATTGAGAGATACTTTCGGGACTTTCTCTGGGCATCGATGCAGGATGGCCATGGTATTCATCTTTTAGCTTGGGACACTATCTGTTTGCCGTTGGCTGAGGGTGGACTTGGTATCCAGTCGCTGTTGGTCAGAAGAGAGGCTCTGACTGCAAGGCATGCCTCCCATTTTCTGCTTGATCCGTATTGCCTGTAGAGTTCCTTCATGCGAGCTAAGTACAGTAGCTAAAACTCTTCTACTCTTTCTCAGTCCAATCGGAGGCATTCCTTTTATTGGAAAGAGGTCTGTCGATATGCTCTGACTATCCTGAACTATACCTCTTGGATGATTGGTGATGGTACTTCGATGGATGCCATTCAGGATACGTGGATTGCCAACCTCCCCCTGTCTCGGTGGCCAACCTTTGTTTGCCTGGACATTCCATATGGTATGCATGTCAGTGGCTTTATTTCCTCGGATTGCGCTGCCTAGTCATATTCTCGGGTGTCTAGTTTTTTTGGGACTAAGCTCTATCGGCGCATTCTTTCTATCCCTCTTACTCCAGGTGCTAGTACTGATACCAGGGTGTGGAGGCAATCTTGCTTGTCTCGTGCTCCCATGAGGGACCTCCTGTCTATGTTCAGAGCCCACCCTCAGGATTCGATGGATGGGGATTGGATTTGGCATCTACCTGTTCACCCTAGAGTGAAACTTTTCATCTGGAAGCTGGCTCGGGGAATTTTTTCTACCTACTCCCTTCTCTCGTGTCGAGGTTTGAGTATATTGCCCACCTGCCCAGTGTGTGGTATTGAGGAGAAAATGACTAATCATGCTATATTATATTGTGCCAGGGCTAGATAGATTTGGCAACTCTCTGGTGCTTGTCCTAGGGTGGATAGTTCTGACTCCCACCGTATTTCTTTCCTGAGACTGTTGAAGCAGGGAATGGAAAGGGGTACCCACTAGCGGGGTCCATTATGGGCTTATATTGCTTATTAGATATGGCTATCCTGGAATCAGATTCTGTTCTCAGACATGGTTCTTCCTCGCAGGGTTCTCAGAGCAGCTGCATCCCTTTATGCTGAGTATACCTCCCATCATGGGTCTTTTGATTTTATGAACCTTGGCCACTGGGGCTCCCTGCTGCTGCGGCAGCAAACCGACGTACAGTTTTTATTTCTTGGGAGCCCCCTCCTCCAGGGTTTGTCAAAATTAACTTTGATGGGAGTGTCCAAGGCAGAAGTGCTGGATCAGCTTATGTTATTTGTGATGTGGATGGTATGATGCTGGCAGCAGGGGGTTTTGGTCTTCTTAACTCCTTGGTGCCTTTGACCGAGCTCTATGCGGCATGGGCAGGTTTATCCTATGCTGTTCGGATCCTGGATGCTCGCAGTCTCATCATTAAAGGTAATTCCATTACTGTTATTCGATGGATCCGACAGGAGCACAGTTCCCACTTGCCTTCTATCCCTTTATTATGTGACATTCGCTCTATGATTTTGGAAGCTTCTAATATCCAGATTCGCCATGTCTATCATGAAGCCAATGCTGCTGCGGACTGAATTGCTGCCAGGGTGGCCTCTCACTCTAGTTATTGGAGATGGAGACCGAGAGACCATTGTCCTCTATTTTTGTCCCAGCTATTAATTTCTGATATATCGGGTCTAACCCGACCTAGGGTGGTGTGAATCACCGTTTGTACCAAAAAAAAAGGAAGAAACAAAGGACTCAATAGTTGAGATCAAATGCATCTATATTTTTATAACATAGCCCGTCATTTCATAAGAGTACAGATTTCAAGAAAAAAAATTTATGCAACTGACTTCAACTAATTTGGAATTAAGCTTTAGTTAAATTATACAATAGAGATGAAGGGGGCAAGAGTCAGCAGTAGCAAACAAATTTTCTGAAGGAAGATGATGATGCCCGATCACCAAACTTAGATGCCAGGAAGATGTGTCCGCTTGCTGACGAGGTCCTTGCCAAGATGGATGATCTGCAAGAAGTTCCAAGACCGGAGGGAGCTCCGGTAGGGACCCTCTGATGCCCAAGTTAGCAACCGAGGTCACAGCTGAAGGGGAGCTCGAGAGAGCTCCTTAGAGGCAGAAAGAGCTCCGGGAGTTAGAGTTCTTCTGGGATTGTAGTGTAGGTGAGCACTTGTATTCACATACTTGGGCTTCGAGTTGACTTACCCTTTTATAGGTATTTGACATTTTCCTGAAAATTAGCCACATAAAGTTCCGTGAGAAGGGAATGTCCGCGGAGCACGTGGGAGTTACGTGAGTTTGGGCTAGTCGGTAGGCTTTGACCCATCAGAGAGAGAGAGAGTTGGTGGTTGGTGGGCCAGGTCCCATCGATCGGCGGGGACAATTGGTAGGTGGGCCAGGTCCCATCGATCGGCGGGGACAATTGGTAGGTGGGCCTGGTCCCATTGACGGCATGGCCAGACGGTAGGTGGGTCTGGTTGTGTCAGGCTGCGCAGGTCAGAAAGTTGGTGGGCCTAGCTGATGGGACCGACTTGGGGAAGTTGGGGCCGCCTCGGCCGACTTGAAGAGGTCGGGGCCGGACGGGGCCGACGTGGAGGAGCTGGTTCAGACGCGGGGCCGACTTGAAGAAGTTGGGACCACCTCGCCCTATTCGGAGAGGTCGGAGCTGCATGGGGCCGACGCGAAGGAGCCGGGGTAGACGTGGGGCCAACTTGGAGAGGTCGGGACTGCCTCGACCGATTCGGAGAGGTCGGGGCCACACGAGGCCAATGCAGAGAAGCTGGGGCAGACGTGGGGCCGACTTGAAAAAGTCGGGACCGCCTTGGCCGATTTGGAGAGGTCGGGGCCGCATGAGGCCAACGCAGAGGAGTCGGGGCAGACGTGGGGCCGACTTGGAGAAGTCGGGACCGCCTCGACTGATTTGAAGGAGTCGGGGCAGACGTGCCCATGCCACTTAGTCGATTTTGCCATGATTATCTATGTTGCTCCATCAGCCACATCAGATGCCCTCACGCTCCTGAGCGCGAAGGGCCACGTGCCTGTTGACTCTTGGGCGAAAGGAGAGCGAAAATTTGAAAATGATTTCCAGCTATGGGGTACCTTTAATAGCAGGGAGCCAACGCGCTCTCCTGAGGCAGTGTTGCTTTGAAAATCTTCCACAATCAAACAGAAGGTGGAGATTGACATCAGCACCGGGCATCCCAGGAGGACGCCTCTCGAAGGATGGAAAAAAGGGCGGGCACCATCATTGCTTCTCCGCTCTTCATGCATCATCATTGGCTGGGGATCCCGCTCCTCGGGTAGAACCGAGGAAGTGCACCTCGGGCACAGGCAAGATCGCCAACAGTTGGACACCTGGCGCAGCGGTCGTGGGCCACGTGGTGAGATCTCGGATGAGGCGATTCAAAGCCGGGGTATAAAGCCCTTTCTTGTGCTCGAGGACCTTTATGCTATCATTGCTTCCTCTGCAACTTCCTTTCTCTGAGCCCTGAGTTTCCTTGTAGCCCGAGACCTCCTATCTTCATCTCCTTCCTAAGCTTCAGGTTAGTCCCCCCCCCCCCTTTGCTTTCTCTTCCTTGACTCATGGACCGCCAAGCTATTAGGGAGGGTAAAAGACCCATAGTAGAGTCCCCTTGCTCCTCTAGTGAGGACAGTGTCCCCTTAGCTAGCCGAGTGCCCCAGCCGATGGGTGGAATCACCATTTGTGGCTTGTCGGTGGCAAGTGACCAACCATCCGCTCAAACTTCCCCGGTGAGAGCAATCCCTATATCCTCCAACCATCCGATGCCCCCTCGGTAGCCGGTCTTGACTCGGCAGGGCCGGGGGGGTGGCCTCTACCATGACCCCCAAGGAAGTAGAGGACCTTAGGAACAGGTAACCCTAGTTTTATCCATTTGTCTGTGCCAGGACCCGAGGACAGAGTAAACTCCCACCTTCTCGGTCGGGTTGCTCTGCATGAGGAGTTCTTTCACTGTGGACTGCGCCTTCCATTTCATCCTTTTTTTCTGAGTATGTTAGATAGATATAGGTTAGTGCTTGCACAGCTAACTCCGAACTCGATTTGGATCATCTGCGTCTTTGTCATCCTTAGCTTCTTCCAGGGCTCAGAGGCTAGGCTTTCCCTATTCCGAGCCTTCTACAAGCTCCGCCACCATAGTGAGGATGCCTGGTGGGTATTCACCGCTAGGCCGGGTAGGGCCCTTCCTTTGGGTCTCCCGTCCAAGATTAGGGGATGAAAATCTCAATTTTTGTATGCCCACTTGGAGGGGGTGAGGGCCGAGTGGAGAGAGCCCGACATCAGCCCTAACAAGAACTCGGCCGTGGGCGAGAAGGATGGGAAGCTTTTCTACTGCCTAACCTCCTGTGAGATCCCCACCTATAAGGAGTTACTATCCTAGGAGAATCTGTATGAGGCCAAACTGGCCCTGGCGGTTGGTGAGCACGAAAACCTGTCCTTCTCGTCCCCGGCCCGGCGCTACATTATATACTCTTACTAATGTTTGATTTTGTGCAGCGATGAAAATTCTCACCGAAAAGCTGGAGGCCACCATGTGCCAGAAGAGACAAGCGGCTGGCGAGGAAGTGAGGCCAGCTAAGAGGCCGCGAAAGAAGGCCCAGGCCGAGCTAGCCCGAATCCCAGAAGCTTCCGTGCCTCAGGCGAAAGCGGCTCCTGCAGAGGAGCCGGCTAGAGAGGCGCCGATGAAAGAAGCGGTCCCCGGTCCGGTCGGGGCCGAGGCGGTAGAGGGGGGCCAGTCGGCCCCGCCTAGCAGTGCCAAGGAGGGAAACCCAGCCACCACCGAACCGGTCGTGGTGGACCTGGACCCCGAAGGGGAGATCCCTGCCGCCGTGGATTCAACTGAGGTGAGGCAGGTTAAGGCTGCCGATGGCTCTCTGGCTCCCACCGAGCCAGAGACAGAAAGGGTTCCCCCACCTGCCGAAGAGGGGGAGGCAGCAACATAGGGGGCCGACGCCAGATCGGAGGTGCCTGGCAAAAATAGGGCTGAGCCGGGAGCTCCTCTCGGCCATCGATACGCGCTTCGGCCCAGCGAGTGATTGAGAAGGTGCTGAGACAACCACAACGGCCGGCGCCCAGACTCTCTTCCCTGGAAGAGGCCGGGGAGGCTGTATACCTTCTGTCGAGGGCGCGGTCATCATGAATCAATGCATAGATGGAACAACAATCCATCGCTGGAATCCTCGACATGACTTTCATATCGGTGCTCCAGGTAATTTTTTTCCCCGGCTCTTTCTTGCATGCACTTAAATTGACATGTAGCTAATAAGCTGTTCGATGCAGATGGCCAACGGGGCCTTTGCTCTCCGCGAGGCGGTGGCCCGGTCAGACGACCTACTTACATGCTCCCAGGAGAGGACCGACAAGTACAAAGGGCAGTGCAAAGAGCTGGCCGAGAAGCTCACTCGGCAACAAGAGGAAGCCAAGGCCCAGGAGGATGACCTGGGTGGCAAGCTCAAGGAGGCAGAGAGCTGAGTGAAGATCGAATGCGGCCGAGCCTCCGCAGCAGAGACTAAGCTGGCCCTGGTCTCAGCCAGGCTGCAATCGGTAGAGACAAGAATGGAGGAGCTGGTCCGCCAGCTCAGACATATGGAGGACCAAGCCGACGCGGCAACGGATGAGACTCGTGCCGCCATGGATAGGGCCGCTGCAGCGGAGATGGCGATGGTCAAAGCAGAGTATGGGGGGCCGAAGCAGTGGCCCAAGCCTAGGAAGCCAAGGCCCGCGCCGAGGAGGCCGAGAGCCGGGCCTGGGAAGCCGAGGCGCAAGCCAAGGAGGCTGAGGCCCGAGTCGGCAATGCCGCCGCCAACTTTAGAACATCATCAGAGTTTGAACAAGAAATGATCGAGGCCAGCATTGACGCCTACAAGAAGGGTTTCGACTAATGCAAGGCGAAGATGTCCGAGGCCTTCAACATTAACAGCTCTGATCTTAAGACGATCGAGCTCGTGGATCTGGATGGCGAGGAATCGGAGGAGGAGACGGCCGGGGGAGAATCAGGGCCTAGCGGGCCCTGAGCTTGAGACATTTGTATTTTTCTTTTTTTTTGTATCTTCCCTTTTACTTCGTATTTTTCCTTTCGTTTTGTAACCGACTTCGGGTCGGGTTTTGTAACCTTCAAGGATATCAATGAAAGGAAAAGATTTTTTCTTCAAAGCCTTCCTCTTTGTTCTTTGAGATTGTCTCGTATGTCTGTGATGTCGCCGCAGCCCCGTAGACTTAGGCTTGATAGTGATCGAACAGATCCGCAAAGGCTCGTATCGCCAGTCAAGCTTGTTGTCCACCAGGTCCCCGACCGAGTAAGCAAGATAGTTTGTCACCGGCCGTGGAAGAATCTAGATACGCCTGGATGGCCTTTAGAACCATTTTAGGGACTCGCACACGAGCTTAGGGGATAGCTTGAATAGATATAAGGCTGTTGGATCCACGAATCACCTCGGGGGTTTGTGTGCCGGCCCAAGGGACAACTCGACTAGGTACGGAGCTGTTAGAAATTTGAACTGACTTGGGGGCATTTCTTTGCCGGGCCGAGTAGTGTCCCGTTAGCCGCAATGCCGATGAGCTCTTTTTGAACCACCTCGGGGGTTTGTGTGCCGGCCCGAGGGATGACTCAACCGGTACGAAGCTGTTAGGGACTTGAACCGACTCGGAGGCATCTCCTTGCCGGGCCGAGTGGTGTTCCATTAGCCGCAATGCCGGCGAGCTCCTTTTCAATCACCTCGGGGGTTTGTGTGCTAGCCCGAGGGATGACTCGACCGGGTATGGAGCTGTTAGGGACTTGAACCAACTCGAAGGCATCTCCTTATCGGGCCGAGTGGTGTCCCATTAGCTGCGATGTCGGCGAGCTCCTTTTGAACCACCTTGGGGGTTTGTGTGCCAGCCCGAGGGGCGACTTGACTAGGTACGGAGCTGTTAGAGACTTGAACCAACTTGGAGGCGACTCCTTGCTGGGCCGAGTGGTGTCCCGTTAGTCGCGATGTCGGCGAGCTCCTTTTGAACCACCTCGGGGGTTTGTGTGTTGGCCCGAGGGGTGACTCGACTGGGTATGAAGCTGTTAGGGACTTGAACCGACTCGGAGGCATCTCCTTGCCAGGCCAAGTTGTGTCCCGTTAGCCACGATGCCGGCGAGCTCCTTTTTTGAGAACCGGTCCTCGAACATAGGGAAGAAACGAGTGCGGCGCTGAAGAAGATCCTTTATTGTCAATCAAGTGGGGGATACACCATTGATAGTATTGGCGAAGGTTGTCTGCATTCCAGGTACGCGGGATGTGTCGGCCGTTGAGCTCTTCAATTCGGTATGCCCCCTAGTGAAGCATCTCGGCAACACGGTAAGGACCTTCCCAATTGGGGGACAGTTTGCCCTCTTCCATTGGCTTGGATACCTCGGCCTTCCTAAGAACCAGATCTTCGGGACGGAACACTTTGGGACGCACCCAGGCATTGTAATACTTGGCCATCCGCTGATGGAAAGTTGCCATTTGTAGTCATGCTCGATCATGCGCCTCATCAATAAAGTCAAGGTTGGCTCTTATCAGGGTGGAGTTGCCTTCCTCGCTGTAGGACTCCACACGCAGACTCGGCAGGCCGATTTCGACAGGGATGACCGCCTCAGACCCAAAGACGAGGCTGAAAGGGCTCTCATCCGTTGGATCCCTTGGAGTCGTGTGGTACGCCCATAGCACGTTAGGGAGCTCTTCCACCCACCGGCCTTTGGATCAGTCTAGCCGAGTTCTGAGTCCCTTGAGGATGGTGCGATTCATGACCTTGGCCTCTCTGTTAGTCTGTGGGTGGCTGACAGAGGTAAATCGGTGATGGATGCGCAGCTCGACACAGAAAGTCTTGAATGCGCTATTATCGAACTATCGGCCGTTATTAGTGAAGATGGTGTGAGGCAGACCGAAGCAGAATATGATAGACTTCCAGAAGAAGGCCTTGACTTTGCTCTCGATAATTTTGGCTAGTTGTTGGCCCAGATGGCAACCAAAGAGGGGGGGGGTGAATTGGGTTCTTAAAAATTTAAGACTTTTTAACTTTAGTTGATTAGTTAGCAAGATGTGCAAGTGAGAGGCTAACTTAAATCAATACACAAGCAAATAAAGAGAGATAGAGAAAGAGAAAATATGGCACGACAAACACAAGATAATTTTATAGTGGTTCGGTGCAATCAACACCTACGTCCACTCCCAAGATTCACTTGGGTCCACACTATAATCTCTCTAGATTACAGCCGAGTTGTTTTCCAAGCTCACAACTCAAACTTGTTGTTTTCCCGGGTGAACAACGAACCCAGCTGGTTTTAACTCGGGCTTACCAGCGCAAAACCCTACACGTTGTTTTTCTCGGGCTCACAACTAACCCAACACAAGCACTCGGCTTGCAACGAGGTATATCAACCTCCACTGATTCAATCCACTGATTGAATCAGCAAACAATAAGAATAAAAGTGTTTGAACAATGAAATGCTCCCTTGAGCAAATATACAAATGAAGTATAAAATAAAGAGTTAGAAAAGCCTGATAGTATTGCAGATGGATGTGGCTTTGGCTTTCTTCCTTCTTCTCTTTAACTCCTCTTGAAGTGTTGAATCACGCCTCAGCAAGATTCTTGACCGTTGAAGACTTTGGAGTTGAGATGAAGCTTTTTCTCCTTTTGAAAATCCTCCGATTTGACCTTTGAAATGCTTGTGGATTTTCTTTTGACTCTTGTGGATTGATGAGATGGAGCAGACGAATCTTTCTCTTTGATTTCTCTCTTTTGAATCACTCTATTTTGAGCTAAAAGATTTTCCTATGAAAGCTCTGTTTTTCCCCTTTTTGAAAGATATTCTTTTCTCTCTTTTTGATTTTTTCTTCATTCTTTGATTTGAAAAGAGCTCCTCTATATAGAATCTGCAAAAATATATCCGTTAGAAACAAGGAAAATAGCCGTTATTTGAAAATCTTACCGTTGGGGCTGATGTGTCATCGTTAAAAATCGCGCCCAGATTTTGCGGAGTCGACTCGAGCTCTGTGGGAGTCGGCTCGAAGTCGATTACCAAAAGTAGAAACATTTTAAACATTGAAGGGTCGACTCGGGAAAAACTAAAGTGTCGGCTCGTGAAAGTTAGGAGTCGACTCGAGAAAAATGGGGAGTCGACTCGAGAAGTGCTCAAAAAATATGGTTTCTGTGTTTGAGCGGAGTCGGCTCGCACAGACAGGAGTCGGCTCGCAAAGAGTCAGGGGTCGACTCTTGAAAACCAAGGGTCGACTCGAGAAAATCAGAAAACTCTGTGGCTTACAGGAGTCGACTCGGAAACCCTTGAGTCGGCTCGGGAGCGATACAAAAATCAGAAAAATATTCTGATAGACTTTAAAACTTGTCCCAAATAAATTTAAATATAAAGTGACTTGAATACATTAAATATGACATTATCATGGATTCAAGACATGTTTCAAGAATTCATCGATTGAATTATAATGTGTAAAAATTCCTTTTTGAAATCTTTTAAGCATAGAGCTTGAAACTCCTTTTTCTAAAGGATTCAAAGCTCATTAAATATAACCATTGATAGTCCATTCCTTTCAATTTGAATAAGCTCAAGGTTTTTGATAAATAAACACATTGTATTCTTTAAGGTACTCATGGCTTTTGGAAATCATCAAAATCAATAAAGTTGGGGCAATTATGTTTCAATAATTTCTCAACAATCTCCCCCTTTTTGATGATGACAAAAACATTGAGTATATGCATTATAAAATTAAAAAAATTTGTGATTCCAAAATCAACTATTGTGTTCATGGAAAGGCTCCCCCTCAATGAGGTAGCTCCCCCTATGAACCTTAATTTTATAAATCATTCAAAATTTTCAAAATCAGAAACTTAAGCATTTTCTTTATGAAATTCAATTTATCTCTTCCCCTTATGCTCTCCCTCTTTCAAAATTAAACTTTGATTGAATTGAAGGCATATACGATTGAATAAAAACTCTCCCCCTTTTTTGTAATCAACAAAAAGGTTAGGAAGTTCAATATCAATAACATTCTTTATCTTTTTCTATTTAACTTATCAATTGAGGATAATCATTCAAAGTATTCAAGGATACTTACAATTGAAATAGACATAAGTAATGCATCAAACTTTCTCATTACTTCAAAATGATAATACATGAAAATGTAAACTTACTCATTGCATTGAAAGTAAACTTGATTACATTAAAAAGAGATTACATGAAAACTTAAAAGTTTCTTCTAGTAATTCTATTCAAGTGATCAACAATCTGCTTCATCCCTTCACATTGAAGTCTAACATAATCTTTGAGCTTATTATCAACAAAAGTACAAGCAGATATAATTTTATCCTGAAGCTCGGCGTTGCATTGGGAGTAGGTCTCTGAGTCACCGCAGATATCCTTAAGTTCTCCAAAATATTCTTTAAGTCTTCACTTAAGGAGCTGGTAGATGAACTGAGAGTAGACTCAATCGATGCAACCCGATCACTGAGTGAATATAAGGCTTCTTTTAAATTCATAAACTTTTCATTAAATTCTTCTTTCAGTCTATTTTCATGCTCACTTATCTCAGATTTGAATAATGATCTAAGCTGATCTAACTGTACATCAGAAAAGCTACCAGATGATAATGTAGAAGACTGAGCAGGAGCAACAGCAGGAGCAGGGGTAGAATCAGGAGCAGGAGCTGGAACAAAGAGCACTGAGGAGGCTCAGGTGATGAATGTCTCATAGAAGGTCTGGGGGCCTCAGCATCTATATCTATCCTTGTAACATTCTTTCTCTCCCAATTGTCCATTTCTCTTAACAAACCCCATTCGATGTATAGTGGCCAAAGAGTAAAAGTCTGTATGCCTTAGTTCCTTTTTCGGCTCACTATCACCAAATACAATCCCTTGGCTTTGAAATAACTTAGTTAAAACCATGCCATAGGGCAAACTTGATTTCTTTTTCCCACCACAATCTGCAATGTACCATATTATCATCCGAGGTAGATTAATGGGCTTCCCAGAAACAACAGCATCCATAACAAAAATATCTCTCTCAGATACATAGTCGAATCTGCCGGTCTTGGGAAACAAAATCCTGCTGCAGATGTTGTGGAGTAATCTTAATTCCAAAGGCAATTGACTAGCAAATACTTCTTCAAATCCTTCAAAATTTCTGTTCAATAGCCTAGAGAGGGCTGGAGATCTATCTTCTGGGGCAAAGGTGGATGGTCCAGACAAGGGTAAATTCAACAATCTAGATAGAATAGAGGAAGTGATGTTCAGACCAATGCCTCTCACTTTGCACTAAGCCATCATCTCCTCTGGTCAAATTCTTGTAAAACTCCTTAACTAGAGCAGGGTAGGTGGGACAGTCCAATGAACATATACTCTCAAATCCCATCTCATCAGTTGTCTACCTATTATAAAGCCTTCATTCTCAAATAATTCAAAATCAACCTTTCTTCCTGTTGTGACAACTCTACTGGCAAGATGATCTACCTGAAGAGTAGGAGCTGGAGCAGGAGAATCACTCGCAGAAGGGGTAGAGGATGAATCCGTAGACGGCTCGCGGACGGGTCGTCGAACGGTCCTCTTCCTCTTCAAATCGGCGCCACTAGTGCTAGCTCCACGGGTTTTGGGTGCCATAGATCTTGAAGGAGTGGTTAATCAGAGGTTATTTGAGGTTTGGAGGGTTTTGGGAAAGCTTTGGAGAGGGTTTGGAAAGATTTGGAACGAATGAAATGTCCGTGGGGTCGACTCGTGCCCTAAATAATCAGACTGGGACCACGTCGAGTCGACTCGCGCAAAGTGTGGAGTCGGCTCCCGACTAGTCACAGAGCACGGACACGATCTCGAGTCGACTCGCTCAGAGGAGGGGTCGACTCCTGAGTTTCAGCAGAAACTCGAGTCGACTCCGATACTCTCGAGTCGGCTCCTAGACAATTTCAGAGAAAAAAGATTAAGATTCAGAGAATCCGAATTGAGTCCGGAATTTGATCTTTGAGTATGATTAAAAATCATGGATTTTGAGAGATCAAATTGATATGAGTTCTAGATAAAATTTCCTTAAGATTTTGAGAAATTGAAAGAACTCTAGATATATTTCCTTAGAGGTTTCAAAATTTATTCAAAAGGGTTACAAATTCCTAACTCTCCTCTAAGATAACAAAATCTTTCTTCGCTTAAAGGTTTTGTAAAGATGTCAGCTAATTGTTCTTCAGTGTTTACATAATCTAAACAAATTTCATCATTAGCTACATGTTCCCTTATAAAATGATATCTAATTTCTATGTGTTTTGTCCTTGAGTGTTGAATTGGATTTTTAGTTAAGTTGATTGCGCTAGTGTTATCACATCTTATGGGTGTTTTATTAAGTGTGATACCATAGTCTTCAAGTTGTCGCTTAATCCATAGGATTTGCGCACAGCAACTTCCAGCTGCTACATATTCAGCTTCAGTAGTTGATAATGCAACTGAATTTTGCTTTTTGCTAAACCATGTGATTAAGTTACTTCCTAAGAAATGGCATGCACCACTTGTGCTCTTTCTATCTAATTTACATCCAGCATAATCAGAATCCGAATATGCAATTAGGTTTAATGTAGAGTCTCTAGAATACCATAAACCTACATTTTTAGTTCCATTTAGATATCTTAAAATTCTTTTAACAGCTATTAAATGTGATTCTTTAGGTTCAGATTGAAATCTAGCACATAAACATACTGAAAACATAATATCTGGTCTACTTGCTGTTAAATAAAGAAGGGATCCGATAATACCTCGATAGTATTTTGATCAATCTTTTTACCTTCTTCATCTTTGTCTAGCTTGCATGAAGGACTCATTGGAGTTCCGAGGGGTTTCATTGTTTCCATACCAAACTTTTTGAGTAGTTCTCTTGTGTATTTGGTTTGGTTGATAAAGATTCCCTCCTTGCATTGTTTAATTTGGAGTCCAAGGAAGAAGTTGAGTTCTCCCATCATGCTCATCTCGAATTCTCCCTGCATCAACTTTGCAAATTCTTGACAAAGAGAATCGTTAGTAGCACCAAAATAATGTCATCTACGTATATTTGTACTACAAGTAAATCTTTATTTTTTCTTTTCAAAAACAAAGTTTTATCAACATTTCCTCTTGTAAAATCATTTTCTATTAAGAATTTACTTAACCTATCATACCAAGCTCTAGGTGCTTGTTTCAAACCATATAAAGCTTTGTGCAATTTAAAAACGTGATTTGAAAATTTGATCTTCAAAACCTGGTGGTTGTTCTACATAAACTTCTTCATTTATAAATCCATTTAAAAATGCGCTTTTTACATCCATTTGAAATAAGTTAAAATTCATATGACATGCAAATGCAAGTAATAGCCTAATGGCTTCTAATCTAGCAACTGGTGCAAAGGTTTCATCAAAATCAATACCTTCCTCTTGATTATATCCTTTAGCAACCAATCTAGCTTTGTTTCTAATTACTATGCCATTTTCATCTAATTTATTTCTAAAAACCCATTTTGATCCTATTACTGAATGATTTTTAGGTCTTTCAACTAAAGTCCAAACATTATTTCTAGTAAATTGATTTAGTTCTTCTTGCATTGCTAACATCCAATTATTATCTTTTTCAGCTTCTTCTATAGTTTTGGGTTCAATTTGTGATACAAATGCAAGATGATTACTAATATTTCTCATATATGATCTAGTTCTTATTCCTTGAGATGGATCGCCTATAATCAATTCCTTAGGATGACTATGAGCATATCTCCAGTCTCTTGGAAGATCTATATCATTATGATTAATATTGACATCATCGTCCTTATGTGAATCATCATCTTTAGCTCTTGTTCATGATCAGAAGATACTTCAATATTAAGTTTTTCAAGATCTTTTTCAATTATGTTTGTATCTTCCTCATCATCAATCTTTTCAGATCCAGTTGCTAAAGATTCATCAAAACTACATGTATGGATTCTTCAACTAATTAAGGTTTTCTTGTTAAAGATTCTATAAGCTTTACTAGTTGTTGAATAACCTAGAAAAATTCCTTCATCAGATTTAGCATCAAATTTTCCTAAATTGTTTTTACCATTATTATGAATGAAACATTTACATCCAAATGCATGAAAGTATTTTATATTTGGTTTTCTTTCATTCCATAATTCATAAGGTGTTTTCTTTAATATTGGTCTTATTAGGGCTCGATTTAAGATGTAGCATGCTGTGTTAATAGCTTCCGCCCAAAAGTACTTTGGTAAGTTGCTTTCGCATAGCATGGTACGGGCCATGTCTTCTAGAGTCCTATTTTTCTTTCAACTACACCATTTTGCTGTGGAGTCCTAGGGGCTGAAAAATTATGATTAATTCCATTTTCAGAACAAAAACTTTCAAATAAGTGATTTTCAAATTCAGTTCCATGATCACTTCTTAGAGATACTATAGTAGTGTTTTTCTCATTTGTGACTTTCTTGAAGAATTTCAGGAATATCGAGAAAGTCTCATCTTTGTGAGCTAAAAACATTACCCAAGTATATCTAGAATAATCATCTACAATCACTAGACCATATTTCTTTCCTCCTAGACTTGTGGTTCTAGTTGGTCCGAAAAGATCCATGTGAAGTAGCTCTAAAGCCCTAGAAGTTGAAACAACATTTTTAGATTTGAAAGAACTTCTAGTTTGTTTTCCAAATTGACATGCATCACATATTTTGTTGTTTTCAAAATCTAGTTTAGGTAATCCTTTAACTAAATCCATTTTAATTAATTTTGAAATAAGGTGTGTGCTTGCATGACCTAATCTACGATGCCATAACCATCCAATATCATTTATGTTAGCATTGTCAGCAATTAGGCAATGATTACTTTCAGATAATTTGTCTAAGTCAACTAAGTACATTGCCATGTCTATAACCAGTAAAAACAATGCTATCATTAATGGAATCAGATACTATGCAAATAGAAGATTTAAATGAAACATTAAAGTTCTTATCACATAGTTGGCTTATACTAATTAAATTGTGCTTTAAACCATCAACATAAAGTACATTATCAATAAATATAGATGGAGTTATGCGAACTTTACCAAGGCCCATAATTTGACCTTTACCGTTATCGCCAAACGTACAACTCCACCTTTCTTTTCCTTCTAGGGTGATGAATTCATCTTTGTCACCCGTCATATGTCTTGAGCAGCCACTATCAAGGTACCACTTTTTCTTTGATCTTTTGGCTACAAGACATTCCTGCAATATAATCAAACTTTATGCTTAGGTACCCAAGCTTTCTTGGGTCCTTCATGGTTAGCAGCAACAAAAATTGTTCCTTTCGGAACCCATATTTTCTTTGCTTTAATATTTAACTTGTTGTTATTATTTAATGTTTTGCATTCAAATGATTTATGACCTTTTTCATTGCATTTAAAACAAGTTATATTACTTTGGTTGGCTTTTACAAAAATATTCTTTAAAGATTTTTGTTTCCTTAATGTGTTATACCCTAAACCTGCTTTGTCAAAAACAGCTTTTTGACTATCTAAGATCATGTTAAGTTTAGTTGAACTTAAGGTGAATTTCTCAACAATGTCTTTATATTTTTTAACATCTTTCTTAAGAGAGTCATTTTCTTTAACTTGCTGTTCTTTTTCTAAAGCTAAAGTTTTTAATTGATCTTTAAATCTTTTGTTGAGTTTTTAGTTTCAGATTTTAACAAATCTATTTCTTGATTAAGATTATCTCTTTCTTTGCTAAGTTCTTCTTTTTCATTAGTTAAGTTCTTAACTTCTAAAGCTAATTCATTTTTACTTTTAGCTAAGCTAATATTGTCATTTTTCAAAAACTTATACTTCTTTTTCAAGGATTTAAAATCAATCATAAGTTCATTGAAAGCCTCAAACATTTCATCAAATGTAAATTCATCATTTGAGTTTTCAGAACTTACCTCATTGTCGTTGTCGTCGTTGTTGGCCATGAAGCAGATATTAGCAACTTCTTTTTGTTCTTCTTCTTCGGAAGAAGACTCTTCACTATCAGTCCAAGTTGCCATGTATGCTTTCTTCTTTTTCTTATAGGCCTTTTTCAGCAAAGGACAATCATATCTAAAGTGCCCTGGCTTTTTGCACTCATAACATACTAAGGGCTCTTTTTCTTTTTTTCTCCTTGTCCTTTCTCTTATCCTTTTCTCCATCAATTCTTGCTCCAAATTTCTTTTTATGGAAGGGCCTTTTTCTCATAAACTTTCTGAATTTTTTGGCCAAGAGAGCAGTTTCCTCATCATCTTCATCATTACTTTCACTGCTGCTCTCTTCCATTTCTGCAGTCTTGAGGGCAAGTGTTTTCCTTCTTTTTGTATCCTCCTCAACATGCTGCTTCATTGTTAACTCATGGGTCATTAAGGATCCTAGAAGCTCCTCTAAAGGTAATGCATTGAGGTCCTTTGCTTCTTGGATAGCAGTGACTTTCGCTTCCCACGATCTTGGTAGTGACCTAAGAATTTTGCGCACAAGAGCAGCATTAGAATAAATTCTACCAAGACTCTTTAAACCATTCACAATATCAGTGAATCTAGTGAACATGCATGTGATGGTTTCAGTTTGTTCCATTGAAAACAATTCATATTTATGAACCAAAATATTTATTTTTGATTCCTTAACTTGGTTTGTTCCTTCATGAGTTATTTCCAACCTATCCCAAATTTCTTTTGCGGAATTACATGTTGAGATACGGTTGAATTCATTAGAGTCTAAGGAACAATATAAGATATTAATGGCTTTAGCATTTAGTTGTGCCATTCTCCTATCATTATCATTCCAATCCCTTTCGGGTTTAGGAACAATAGTGCCATCAATAAGGTGTGTGGGTGTACTAGGTCCGTTTATTATTACTCCCCACAATTCATAGTCCGAAGCTTGAATGAATATTCTCATTCTAGCTTTCCAATATGAATAGTTGGTTCCATTAAATAAAGGAGGTATATTCGTAGAATGACCTTCAGCAAAACATGAACCACTTTGTGTTGCCATAAGGATCTTTAGCCCTTGATCGTGAGATCAAATTCTAAATGAGCACTTGCTCTGATACCAATTGTTGGCCCAGATGGCAACCCAAGAGGGGGGGGGGTGAATTGGGTTCTTAAAAATTTAAGACTTTTTAACTTTAGTTGATTAGTTAGCAAGATGTGCAAGTGAGAGGCTAACTTAAATCAATACACAAGCAAATAAAGAGAGATAGAGAAAGAGAAAATATGGCACGGCAAACACAAGATAATTTTATAGTGGTTCGGTGCAATCAACACCTACGTCCACTCCCAAGATTCACTTGGGTCCACACTATAATCTCTCTAGATTACAGCCGAGTTGTTTTCCAAGCTCACAACTCAAACTTGTTGTTTTCCAGGTGAACAACGAACCCAGCTGGTTTTAACTCGGGCTTACCAGCACAAAACCCTACACGTTGTTTTTCTCGGGCTCACAACTAACCCAACACAAGCACTCGGCTTGCAACGAGGTATATCAACCTCCACTGATTCAATCCACTGATTGAATCAGCAAACAATAAGAATAAAAGTGTTTGAACAATGAAATGCTCCTCTTGAGCAAATATACAAATGAAGTATAAAATAAAGAGTTAGAAAAGCCTGATAGTATTGCAGATGGATGTGGCTTTGGCTTTCTTCCTTCTTCTCTTTAACTCCTCTTGAAGTGTTGAATCACGCCTCAGCAAGATTCTTGACCGTTGAAGACTTTGGAGTTGAGATGAAGCTTTTTCTCCTTTTGAAAATCCTCCGATTTGACCTTTGAAATGCTTGTGGATTTTCTTTTGACTCTTGTGGATTGTTGAGATGGAGCAGACGAATCTTTCTCTTTGATTTCTCTCTTTTGAATCACTCTATTTTGAGCTAAAGATTTTCCTATGAAAGCTCTGTTTTTCCCCTTTTTTGAAAGATATTCTTTTCTCTCTTTTTGATTTTTTCTTCATTCTTTGATTTGAAAAGAGCTCCTCTATTATAGAATCTGTAAAAATATATCCATTAGAAACAAGGGAAAATAGCCGTTATTTGAAAATCTTACCGTTGGGGCTGATGTGTCATCGTTAAAAATCGCGCCCAGATTTCGCGGAGTCGACTCGAGCTCTGTGGGAGTCGGCTCGAAGTCGATTACCAAAAGTAGAAACATTTTAAACATTGAAGGGTCGACTCGCGAAAACTAAAGTGTCGGCTCGTGAAAGTTGGGAGTCGACTCGAGGAAAATGGGGAGTCGACTCGAGAAGTGCTCAAAAAACATGGTTTCTGTTGTTTGAGCGGAGTCGGCTCGCACAGACAGGAGTCGGCTCGCAAAGAGTCAGGGGTCGACTCTTGAAAACCAAGGGTCGACTCGAGAAAATCAGAAAACTCTGTGGCTTACAGGAGTCGACTCGGAAACCCTTGAGTCGGCTCGGGAGCGATACAAAAATCAGAAAAATGTTCTGATAGACTTTAAAACTTGTCCCAAATAAATTTAAATATCAAAGTGACTGGAATACATTAAATATGACATTTATCATGGATTCAAGACATGTTTCAAGAATTCATCGATTGAATTATAATGTGTAAAAATTCCTTTTTGAAATCTTTTAAGCATAGAGCTTGAAACTCCTTTTTCTAAAGGATTCAAAGCTCATTAAATATAACCATTGATAGTCCATTCCTTTCAATTTGAATAAGCTCAAGGTTTTTGATAAATAAACACATTGTATTCTTTAAGGTACTCATGGCTTTTGAAAATCATCAAAATCAATAAAGTTGGAGCAATTATGTTTCAATAATTTCTCAACACTAGTGCTTCAACTTCGACCCACTTGGTAAAGTAATCGATGGTGACAAGTAGAAATCTCTGTTGGCCTGAGGCTGGAGGGAATGGTCTGAGGATGTCCATCCCCCATTGGGCGAAGGGCCATGGGGCCAAGAGCGGGCTCAAAGGAGCGGATGGCTGATGCTGGATACACGCGTGGCGCTGGCAGCCATCACACCTTTGAATCAGCTTGGTGGCATCTTCTCTCATAGTGAGCCAGAAGTAGTCTTGATGGAGGGCCTTTTGGGCCAGCGACCTGCCCCCCAGGTGATTTCCACATATGCCTTCATAAATTTTCCTAAGAATGTAGTCGGCGTTGGTAGGTCCTACACATTTGAGTAGGGGATAGGAGAACGACCTTCTGTATAGACGCCCGTCCAAGAGGGTGAACTTGGAGGCTCTCCATTTGAGCAACCTAGCTTCCTCGCGATCAGTGGGGAGAGTGCCGTCTGTGAGGTAACGGATGTAGGCATCCATCCAAGTCTACTCTTGGGTGAGCGGGAGGACTTCCTCTTTGTTTTTGATGCCGGGTTTCTCTAGGTACTCGATGTAGGCATCCCTTGTGATGCCATCAGTTAAGGTGGCCAAGCAGAAAAGGGTGTCAGCTTTGGCATTCTTGCTTCGAGGGATGTAGCTAATGTTGAAGTAAGCTAGTGGAGAAACTAAGAGCCGAACCTTGCCCAAGTACCGGGCCATGGTGGGGTCCCACGCCTCGTACTCTCCATTGATTTGCCCAAAGATGAGCTATGAATCGGTGAAGGCCCTGAGATGCCTTACTCCAAATTCCTGGGCCAGTCTCAACCCTACCAACAGAGCCTTGTACTCGGCTTGGTTGTTCATAGCTTTGAACAGGAGCCGAAGGGTATATTCTACCTTTTCTCCCTTCGGACCCATGAGGATGAGGCCAACACCGCTTCCTTGGGAGTTTGAGGTGCCGTCCACGTGGAGAATCCAACATTCTCTGTCGTCGCTCAGCTCGGCATCCAGTTGCTTCACGGTAATCTCCTCGGCTGATTCCTCCGCCCAAGTGCACTTGACCAGGAAGTCGGCTAGGACTTGGGACTTCAAGGCCGGCCTCGCCTGGAATGAGAGGTCGAATTCTTTTAGTTTGATAGCCCATTTGGCGAGTTGGCCTGAGGTGTCCAGACAAGCCAGAATGGCTCAAAGGGGCTGGTCCGTAAGCACCACCATAATGGGATGAGCCTGGAAGTATGGGCGGAGACGCCGGACGGAGATGATCAGGGCGAAGATGATCTTCTCTATCCTGGAGTACCTAACTTTTGCATTATGGAGCACTTTGCTTATATAATAGATAGGCTTTTGGGTCCCATCGATGTCGAGACTCACCAAAACGGAGTTGATAGCCTCCGAAGAGGCGACGAGATAAAGGAAAAGACTCTCCCCATCCTTCGGCTTTGATAGGAGCGGCGGGAGACAGGAATGCTTTTAATCCTTCAAAGGCCTTCTGACAGTTGTCTGTCCACTCGAACCCATTGACCTTCCATAGGTCTTTGAACAAGGGCAGGCACCTTTCAGCCGATTTGGAAAGGAAATGACTTAGGGCCGCTACCCTTCCGGTGAGCCGCTGCATCTTCTTCTTACTAGTCAGCGGCCTCATGTCGAAGATGGTGCTAATCTTCTCTGGGTTCACCTCGATCCCTCGCTGGGTCACTATGAAGCCTAAAAACTTGCCCACCGTGACACCGAAGGCACACTTCTTCGGGTTCAACTTGACTTGAAAGTGGCGGAGGTTATTGAAAGTCTCCTCCAAATCGGAAACATGGTCATAGGCATGGGCACTCTTTGTGAGCATATCGTCTACATAGACCTCCATGTTCTAACCCAGCTGATCTTGGAAGACTTTGTTCATCAACCTTTGATAGGTCACCCTCGCGCTCTTGAGGCCGAAGGGCATTACTTTGTAACAATAATTCCCTTCTCAGTCACGAAAGAAGTGTGCTCCTCGTCGCTTGGGTCCATCTTTATTTAGTTGTACCCAGAGAAAGTGTCCATGAAGCTGAGAAGCTCGTGGCCGGAGGTTGAGTCCACTAGCTGGTCAATCCGGGACAGAGGAAAGCTGTCTTTCGGGCACGCCTTATTGAGATCGATGAAGTCGATGCAGATCCTTCAGCTCCCATTTGCCTTTCGGACCGTAACCACATTGGCTAACTAGCTCGAGTAATGTGCCTCTCGAATATGGTTGACGGCAAGCAACTTGCTGACCTCTTCGTTGATAGCTTTTTGCCGCTCGGGAGCGAAGCTTCTCTTCCTTTGGCGAATCGGATGGTGCTTTGGACTAATGTTAAGTTTGTGGGTGATCACCTCCGATGGGATGCCGGGCATGTCGAATGCCAACCAGGAAAATATGTCTACATTGGCCTGCAGAAAAATCAAGAGGCGGTCATGGTCTTCTGGAGGAAGAAGTCCGCCGAGGTGCACCGTCTTCGCCGGATCGTCCCCAAGTGGAAAAGTCAGGAGCCGCTCGGCCGGCTCTCCTCCCTTGCTGGACTCCCTAGGGTCGGGTGCTTCTGAAGCCAGCTCGATTTCCTGAGGACTTGAAGCTGCATGGTAGCAGGGCAGGACTGGGTTGACTTTACCCCGCATCTCGTCGACCCCGCTACTGGTGGGGAACTGCACAAGCAGTCATCTAGTAGAGATGACTGCATCCAGAAGATTGAGGCCTGGTCGTCCGAGGATGGCATTGTACGCCAAGGGGATTCCCACGACTAGGGACCTCATGATAACCGTGCTTTGGCATGGCAACATTTCGACCATCACCAATAAGGAGATTTCACCTTCGACCCTCACTGAGTCTCCCGTGAACCCAACTAGAGGAGCCGCCATAGGCTGAAGAGAATCAATAGACAAACCCATCCTAACAAATGCGTCGTAAGTAAGGATGTCGGCTGAGCTGCCACTATCAATAAGGATTCTTTTTACAGGATGCTTGGGAATCGTCATTGAGATGACGATGCCTTCATTGTTTATATTTTCTACTATTGTTGACCTCCCTCAGGGAATTACATTGTCTGACGACCCCTCCCCCCTGGGCTGCTTGGATGAAGAGGCTGCCCCCCAGGACACCATTCCTACTGTTCGCTCCGTTGGGGCATTTCGATAGTAGCTTGAGCAGGCGGAGGCCCCATGAGGGCCGGCACCGATGGGGGTGCCTTCTGGACATACTTTTTAAGGTAGCCTCACTGGAATGAGCTCCTCGATGGCGTGCTTCAAGCTGTAGCAATTATCAGTGTTGTGGCCGTAGTCCCTGTGAAAGTGGCAGTAGCGGCTTTTGTGGCGGGGAAGGCCTTTCTTCAGAGGAGAAGGTCGCTGGAGGTAGGGCTCACCCTCAATCTCCATGAGGATATGAGAGCGAGGGGCAAGGAGAGGCGCGATCTTGCTTTCCATAGGGTGAGACTTCGATGCCTATTGTCTGATCGGCGAGGCGGCTCAGGCTTCCGGGGGCGAGAGGGTCCACTCAGCTGAGGATGGGTAGGCTTCCGGCTGGATCCTCTCGCCGACTTTCGATGGGTGAGGTCGGCCTCATCCGTGCGGATATATTTCTGTGCCCAGAGAAGGAGGTCGGAGTAGGAGCTGGGAGGCTTCTTGTCCAAGGAGAAGGTGAAACGGGAAGGGAGGAGTCCCGCTTCAATGCCAAGGTTGCACCACATCGTCCAGGTGGTAGGCCTTGAGGGCGGCAATTTTGAATCGGGCTACGAAGTCCCAAAGTGACTCTCCTTACTTTTGGCGTATGGAGAAGAGGCTGTCTGCGACCCTTGGGATCCTTCGGCAAGCGTCAAAGTGCGCCAAAAATGCATTTTCAGCTTTCGGAAGGAATCAATGTTGTGAGGGGACAAACGGGAGTGCCAGGTGCGAGCGGCCTTCCATAGAGTAGCGAGGAAAGCTTTGCATAAGAGGGCGTCGTATCTCCCTGGACTTGCATGAGTGCCTTGTAACTTTCGAGATGATCAAGGGGATATGTCGTACCATCGTACGGATCCAGTTGAGGAAGGCAGAATCTGAAGGGAACGGGTTCATTCAATATTTTGCGGGTGTATGGAGAACAGGTGTCGTACTCCTCCTCCAGCTGGTTGTTAATTTTTCTAGCAAGTTTGTCCAGCCATCTGTGGTACTCATCTAGGCGCTCCTTCGTCTGGCGATTGATTGCTGGCACCCTCCTGGATGGCTCGAAGGATGATGAAGAATAGGATAGGAAAAAATGCGGAAGGTGAGACCTCCATTTTGGTTCTTCCTGGTGCCGAGGCTCTAGGGAGAACTTGCTCGGGTTACGGTCAGAAGAATGTGGCCTCTTAAAGGGCTCCGACGATGTCCTCCGAGAGAGGCTCAACGATGGCCAACCTCTCGCTGGAGGGATCTTCCCCTTGCAGACTACTGGCTAATATGCAGTGGAGCAGTCTGGTGTTGGATGGCCATGGACGGTTGCTCCTGGAGTTCGTGGACCATAGCAATGAGGGCTTGGACTTGTTAAGCAAGTGCCGCCAGCTGATCAGCTGGAGCAGCTACATCTGGTGACGGGCGAACGACTGGAGAGTTGGCAGTAGGAAGGTTGACTTCATGCTGCCTAACTGGTGGGGGATGCCCCCCAGGGTAGCTGGAGGGGGAATCTTGAGCCCGTGTCACCGCCATTGCTCAATGGACAAAGGGGGGAACATTCGTGAGCGGATGCTATGGGGTTCATCTTCCTTCTCCATGCTTTTTTCCTACCTGGCGCGCCAATCTGATGACGCCTGATCATCGAACTTAGACGCTGGGAAGATGTGTCCGCTTGCTGATGGGGTCCTCGCCAAGATGGATGACCTGCAAGAAGTTCCAAGACCGGAGGGAGCTCCGATAGGGACCCTCTGACACCCAAGTTAGCAACCAAGGTCATAGCTGAAGGGGAGCTTGAGAGAGCTCCTTAGAGGCAGAAAGAGCTCTAGGAGTTGGAGTTCTTCTGGGGTTGTAGCGTAGGTGAGCACTTGTGTTCACATACCTGGGCTTCGAGTTGACTTACCCTTTTATAGGTATTTGACATTTGCCTAGGGATTAGCCACATGAAGTTCCGTGAGAAGGGAATGTCCGTGGAGCACATGGGAGTTACGTGAGTTTGGGCTGGTCGGTAGGCTTTGTCCCATCGGAGAGGGGGTGTTGGCGGTTGGTGGGTCAGGTCCCATCGGTCGGCAGGGCCAATTGGTAGGTGGGCCTGGTCCCATCGACGGCATGGCCAGGCGGTAGGTGGGCCTGGCTGTGTCAAGCTATGCAGGTCAGAAAGTTGGTGGGCCTGGCGGATAGGACCGACTTGGGGAAGTCAGGGCTGCCTTGGCCGACTCGAAGAGGTCGGGGCCGGACGGGGCCGACATGGAGGAGCCGGGGTAGACACGGGGCCGACTTGAAGAAGTTGGGACCGTCTCGCCCTATTCGAAGAGGTCAGGGCCGCACGGGGCCGACGCGGAGGAGCCGGAGCAGATGTGGGGCCGACTTGGAGAGGTCGGGACCGTCTCGGCCGATTTGGAAAGGTCAGGGCCACACTGGGCTGATGCCGAGGAGCCGGGGTAGACGTGGGGCCGACTTGAAGAAGTCAGGATCACCTCGACCGATTCGGAGAGGTCAGGGCCACACGGGGCCGATGCGGAGGAGCCGGGGCAGACGTGGGGCCGATTTGGAGAAGTTGGGACCACCTCGGCCGATTTGAAGGAGTCGGGGCAGACGTGCCCGCGCCACTTGATCAATTTTGCCATGATTATCCACGTGGCTCTATCAGCCACATCAGAAGACATCATCATCACCATTCCTCTACTTCTTCTACATTTGCTAGCTAGGATCCTGGTGTGGTTTATGATAGGCCAAGAGAATACATAGAGGTCCAAGAGCAGTTATGAGATATTATAGGTGGGTTATGATGTGGAATAATAGAGTTAGGTGATTCTGGGACCCAAGGCTATAAACAGGGATGTGGTGCCCTTCTGCCTTGCAAGTTCGATATGAGAAGTTGTTTGTGAGGGCATCAATTAGGAATTTATTCTGTCCCACTCCAACCGCTAGCTTTATTTTACATTGTGCATGGAGAGGAGATACCTAAGGTTCACCATGGGGAACAAGTTGATCTCCTTATGTTGACCCACTTATTAATTTTGATGATTAACAAAAGCCATGAGTATATTTCTTGTGTTACTAATGAAATTAACAAGTGTTTCAGGAACTTAGAAAGGTTAAGTTATTCAAATGATATACAAAATTAAGTTTGAATTAGTTTTTAATGAAAAATATTTAAGTTCAGAAATTGGAGCCGACACCCATTGCATCTGGAGCCGACCCCAGGGCGTATCAGAACAATTTTATATTTTTGGCACGGTCCAGAGTCGACACATGGTATTCCAGAGCCGACTCTAACTTGAGTTACAGAGAAGTGCTTTTTGCATCAGTTTTTGGAGCCGACACCAGAAGTTTCGGAGCCGACACCTGGAAATCTTAGGGCCGACTCTAACCTGAGAATAGAGAGTGTATTTTTGGGATATCGTTAGAGTTGACACCCTCAAAAATTAGAGCCGACTCCAGAACGCGTTGAGCTGACACCACAGTTTTTTGGAGCCGACTCGCCAACGGACATTTTGTTACTATTTTTGAAAACCCGACTTGAAGCCGACACATGAAAAGTTGGAGCCAACTCCAACCTATCAGGAACAGAATTTCAAATATGTCAGAACGGATTCCAACGGTAACATTTCTTCACCTAACCCCCAATGGATCTATTTCTTTGCATGAGGAAGCAATCCAAGTACTTTGTAATGGCTATTTTCACCTAATCTTGAATTAAGAATGTTTATAAAAGGGGTTCGTCCATTTGAAAAAATAGAGAATGAAAAAAAAGAGAAAATAGAGAGAAGAAAACCGTAAAGAAAAAGAGAGAAATCATCTAGTTTTCAAGAGGGAAAATCTCTGTGCTCAAAGCCATCAATTGAAGAGTGATAGAAGAGAAATCTAAAGGCTTTTCAAGATCAAATCCGAAGGATTTCTGCCGATTTGAAGAAGAGGAGCTAGAGCCTAAATCTTCAACTTTTCTTCAAAAAGCCTCATTCAAGAATCAGAGTTCAAATCCAGTTAGCTCATTCAGAAGAAGAGAGGAAAAAAAGAAAAGAAGAAAAGCTCAACTTCGAATCGCTTCAAAACAGGCTTTTCTATTCTTATTTATTTACATTGCATATTTGCTCATTTGAGGAGCTTTAAATTGCTGTAAACATTTATTTGAATTGTTTGTATTCTAATTCAATCAGTGGATTGAATTAGTTGAGGTAGTTGACCTTGGGGTAAGTTAAGTGTAGCTTACGGTGGGTTGTGTGCTGGTGAACCCGTGAAAACCAGCTGGATTCGTTGTGACCCCGTGTAAAACAACAAGTTTGAGTTGTGATCTTGGAAAACAACTCAACTGTAATCAAGGTGATTATAGTGTGGACTCAAGAGTTTCTTGGGAGTGAACATAGATGTTGGTAACACCAAACCACTATAAATATCTTGTGTTTGTCGTGATTGTCTCTTTCTCTCTCTCTCTCTTATTGTGCCTTACATTATTGCATCAATTCACTAGTGCACTTAATCCTTGTGAAATTGATTTTAAATTTTAATTGTTAAATTTTAAAAAGAACCCAATTCACCCTCCTCTTGGGTTGCCATCTGGGCCAACAATTGGTATCAGAGCCAGTTGACCTGCATGGGTGAAATGCAGGCAGAGCATCAATGAGAACTCTCACTGGTGACTGTGTCACCAAAGCCAGGCTCTCCGCTCATTAATGTTGGTGTACCGATCGAGACGGTAGCCAGCTGGTCTGGTAGGTATACTTGTTGGGTGACATGGGAGGTCCCCATGATCGTGCAGCATTTGGTATCAGAGCTTGTGCTCATTTCGGCTTGATTTAACGATCAAGAGCTAAAGATCCAAATGGCAGCTCAAGCTGGATCATTCTTTTCTGAAGGCCAATCCATAAATAGACCTCCTTTATTTAGTGGCATAAATTATTCTTATTGGAAAGCTAGAATGAGAATTTTTATTCAAGCTTTAGATTAAACTATAGAGTATAATTAAATGGTCCTAGCACACCCACACACATAGTTGATGGATCTATTATTCCTAAGCCCAAAAGGGATTGAAATGAAATGATAAAAAAATGGCTCAGCTTAATGCCAAGGCCATGAATGTCTTATACTATTCTTTGGATGCAAATGAATTCAACAGAATATCCACTTGCATTTCAGCCAAAGAAATAGGGATAGGTTGGAAGTTACACATGAGGATACCAACCAAGTTAAGGAATCTAAAATCAATATTCTAGTACACAAATATAAACTTTTCAGCATGGAACAAAATGAGTCAATCACATGCATGTACACTAGATTCACTGATATTGTAAATGGTTTAAAAAGTATTGGTAAGACTTATACTAACTCTGAATTAGTGCACAAAATTCTTAGGTCTCTTCCAAGATCATAGGAAGCCAAGGTGACTGCAATCCAAGAAGCTAAAGACTTAAACATTCTACCTTTGGAAGAGCTACTTGGATCCTTGATGACCCATGAATTGACAATGAAACAACATCAAGAGGAAGAGGTAAAAAAAAAAGAACAATTGCACTTAAGGCTGTAGAAAATGAGAAGAATAGCAGTGAAGATGATGACGAAGATGATGAGACAGCTCTCCTTGCTAAAAATTCAAGAAATTTATGCAAAGAAGGAGACCCTTTCACAAGAGAATGTCTAGAATAAAATTGAAAGAAGAAAGAGAAAAAGAAAAGGACAATGACAAAGAGAAAGACCCTTAATATGTTATGAATGCAAGAAACCGAGGCACTTTAGATCTGAATGTCCTCAATTAAAGAAGGGATACAAGAAGAAAAAAAAAGCCTATGTTGCAACTTGGAGCGATAGTGAAGATTCTTCATCTGAAGAAGAACAAAAAGAGGTTGCTAACATATGCTTCATGGCAAATGACGACAATGAGGTAAATTCCGAAACCCCCAATGTTGACTTTACTTTTGATGAGTTATATGATGCTTTCAATGAATTAATTAGTGATTTCAAGATTTTGAGAAATAAGAATAAATCTTTGAAAACTGAAAATTTAGATCTTCTCAAAATGAAAAATGAGCTTGTTCTTGAGATAAAAAATCTAAAATCTGAAAAAGAAGAAATATTGAAAGAAAAAGAATCAATTTCTAAGAAAAAATCTTAATTTGAAGAAAGAAGTTGATAAATATAAGAATATTATTGATAAATTTATAAATAGCTCAGAAAAACTTAATTTACCATTGAAAAATCAAAGAGCTATTTTTGATAAAGCTAGTTTAGGATATAGACCACACATGAAACAAAAATATGTCAATAATTTCTTTGTAAAGAAAAATGATATTTCATGTTATCACTAAACAAGAAAGGACATAAATATTATGAATGTAATTTCAAAAGATCTCATAAGAACTTAAATCTTAAAGGCAAGAAATATGGGTTCCAAAAGGAATAATCTTTATTGCTACTAACCATGAAGGACCCAAGAAAGTTTGGGTACCTAAACATAAGATTTGATTGCCTTGCAGGAGTGTCTTGCGGTCAAAGGATCAAAAAGAAAATGGTACCTTGATAGTGGCTGCTCAAGACACATGATGGGTGACAAGGAGCAATTCATCACCCTTGAAATCAAAAGAGAAGAAGTCGTAACTTTCAGAGATAATGGCAAAGGCTAAATTATGGACTTTGGTAAAATTTAAATCACTCCCTCCACTTTTATTGAAAATATTTTGTATGAGGATGGATTAAAACATTTAATTAGTATTATCCAACTGTGTGATAAAGGTTTCAAAGTTTCCTTTGAAGCTTCTATTTGCACTGTATCAAATCCCATTGACAATAGCATTATATTCATTGAAAATAGAAATGTCAATGTATACTTAATTGATTTAGACAATTTGTCTAGTAATCATTGCTTAATTGCTGATAATGCTAAGGTGAATGAGATTGGATGGCTATGGCATCGTAGACTAGGTCATGCAAGCACATACTTAATTTCAAAATTAATTAGAATGAATTTATATAAAGGTCTTTCAAAATTAGATTTTGAAAACAATAGAATTTGTGATGCATGTCAATTTAGAAAACAAACTAGAAACTCTTTCAAATCTAAAAATATTGTTTCCACTACTAGGCCACTCAAGCTAATTCATATGGACCTTTTTGGACCTACTAGAACTACCAGTCTAGGAGGAAAGAAATATGGTCTTGTGATAGTAGATGATTATTCTAGATTCACTTGGGTATTATTTTGGCTCACAAAGATGAGACTTTCCCATATTTTTAAAATTCTTCAAGAAAGTCACAAATGAGAAAAACAACACCATAGTGTCTCTTAGAAGTGATCATGGAACTAAATTTGAAAATTATTTGTTTAAAAATTTCTGCATTAAAAATGGTATTCATCATAATTTTTCAGCACCTAGAACACTGCAATAAAATAGAGTTGTAGAAAAAAAAAATAGAACTCTAGAAGATATGGCCCGTACCATGCTATGTGAAAGCCAACTCCCAAAGTATTTCTAGGCGGAAGCTATAAACATGGCATGTTACATCCTGAATATAGCTTTAATTAGACCAATTCTTAAGAAAACTCCTTATGAATTATGGCATAATAGGAAACCTAATATTAGTTACTTTTATGCATTTGGTTGTCGATGTTTCATTCATAATAATGGTAAAGATAATCTTGGAAAGTTTGATGCAATATCTGATGAAGGTATATTCTTAGGATATTTCACTTCTAGTAAAGAATATAGAGTATTTAATAAGAAATATTTAATTGTAGAAGAATCAATTCATGTAGTTTTGATGAGTCTTTAGCATCAAGTTCTAAAAGATTGATGATGAGGAAGATACAAATTCGCTTGAAAGTGATATTAAAAATTGAATATAGATGTATCTTCATATCATGAACCAGAAGCTAAAGATGGTGATTCACCTAAGGATGATGTTATTGATACTAGTCATAATGATGTAGATCTACCCAGATATTGGAGATATGCTTATGGTCATCCAAAAGAATTGATTATAGGTGATCCATCTCAAGGTGTAAGAACTAGATCATCAATGAGAAATATTAATAATCATCTTGCATTTGTGTCTCATATAGAACCTAAAACTATCGAGGAAGCCAAAAAAGATAATAATTAGATGTTAGCTATGCAAGAAAAATTAAATCAATTTACTAGGAATAAAGTGTGGACCCTTGTAGATAGACCCAAAGGTCATCCAGTCATAGGATCTAAATGGGTATTTAGAAATAAATTAAATAAAAATGGCATAGTAATTAAAATAAAGCTAGATTAGTTGCAAAAGGATATAATCAAGAAGAAGGAATTGATTTTGATAAAACTTTTGCACTTGTTGCTAGATTAGAGGCAATTAGATTATTACTTGCATTTGCATGTCATATGAACATTAATTTATTTCAAATGGATGTGAAAAGTGCATTTTTAAATAGATTTATAAATGAGAAAGTTTTTGTAGAACAACCACCTGGTTTTGAAGATCATGAATTTTTAAATCATGTTTTTAAACTACACAAAGCACTATATGGTTTGAAACAAACACCTAGAGCTTGGTATGATAGGCTAAGTAAATTTCTAATTGAAAATAATTTTCTAGAGAAAATGTTGATAAAACCTTGTTTTTGAAAAGAAAAGATAAAGATTTATTAGTAGTACAAATCTATATAGATGATATTGTATTCGGTGCTACTAACGATCTTCTATGTCAAGAGTTTGCAAAGTTGATGCAAGGTGAATTTGAGATGAGCATGATGGGAGAACTTAACTTCTTCCTTGGACTTCAAATCAAATAAGAAAAAGAGGGGATTTTCATCAACCAATAAAGTATACAAAAGAAATTTTCAAGAGTTTGGAATGGAATCAGTCAAACCCCTTGGAACACCTATGAGTCCTTCATGCAAATTGGATAAAGATGAAGATGGTAAGAAAATTGATCAAAAATATTATAGAGGTATGATCGGATCTCTACTTTATTTAATGACAAGTAGACCTGATATTATGTTTGCTCTTTGTTTATGTGCTAGATATCAATCTGAACCTAAAGAATCTCATTTAATTACAGTGAAAAGAATTCTAAGATATTTAAGTGGAACTAAAAATGTAGGATTATGGTATTCTAGAGATTCAACATTAAATTTGATTGCATATTCTGATTCTGATTATGCTGGTTGTAAACTAGATAAAAAAAGTACAAGTGGTGCATGCCAATTTTTAGGTAGTAACTTAATCTCTTGGTTTAGCAATAAGCAAAATTCGGTTCCACTATCAACTGCTGAAGCTGAATATGTTGCTGGAAGTTGTTATGCTCAAATCCTTGGATTAAGCGAAACTTGAAGATTATGGTATAATACTTGATAAAACTCGAATTAGATGTGATAATACAGTGCAATAAATCTAACTAAAAATCCAATTCAACATTCAAGAACAAACATATTGAAATAAGATATCATTTCATTGGAGAACATATAGCTAATAATGATATTTGTCTTGATTATGTTTGTACTGATGAACAATTAGCGGACATATTTACAAAACCTTGAGTGAAGAGAGATTTTGTTATCTTAGAGGATAATTAGGGATTTGTGATCCATCGGAATGATTTTAAAACTCCTAGGAATGACTATCTAGAATTCATTCATTTTCTTGAAAAATCTTTTGTGATTCTAAGGAAAACTCATCTAGATATTTGAACCTTTTTGATTTACCACATTCCAAGGAATTTTATCCAAAATTTATTGATTATTTTGACAAGTTTCAGATCATTTGAAACTCTCATTTATTTTCTGAAACTGTCTTGGAGTCAACACCCTTATTAGTGGAGTCGACCCCTTTCTGTATCGCTCTCTATCTGAGACCATGGAGCCGACACCCATGTTGGCCCAGATGGCAACCCAAGAGGGGGGGGGGTGAATTGGGTTCTTAAAAATTTAAGACTTTTTAAATGTTTTAAACAGATTTGCTCAAGATGTGCAAGTGAGTGAAATTAACTAAGAAGCAATGCACAAGCAATAATAAAGAGAGATAGAGAGAGAGAAAATATAGCACGGCAAACACAAGATAATTTTATAGTGGTTCGGTGCAACCAACACCTACGTCCACTCCCAAGATTCACTTGGGTCCACACTATAATCTCCTAGATTACAGCCGAGTTGTTTTCCAAGCTCACAACTCAAACTTGTTGTTTTCCGGGATCACAACGAACCCAGCTGGTTTTACTCGGGCTTACCAGCACAAACCCTACACGTTGTTTTTCACGGGCTCACAACTAACCCAACACAAGCACTCCGGCTTGCAACGAGGTATATAACCTCCACTGATTCAATCCACTGATTGAATCAGCAACAATCAAATAAAGAGTTTAAATAATGAAATGCTCCCCTTGAGCAAATATACAAATTAAGTATAAAATAAAGGTTAGAAAAGCCTGATAAGATTGCAGATGGTGTGGCTTTGGCTTTCTTCCTTCTCTCTTTAACTCCTCTTGAAGTGTTGAATCAGGCCTCAGCAAGATTCTTGACCGTTGAAACTTTGGAGTTGAGATGAAGCTTTTTCTCCTTTTGTTGAATGTTGAAAATCCTTCGATTTGATCTTTGAAAAGCTCTTGGATTTTCTTTTGACTTTTGTGGATTGAAGATCTGGAGCAGACGAAACTTCCTCTTTGATTTCACTCCTTTTGAATCACTCTACTTTGAGCTAGAAGATTTTTCCAATAAGCTCTGTTTTTCCCTCTTTTTGAAAGATATTCTTTTCTCTCTTTTTGATTTTCTTTTGTGATTGAAAAGAGCTCCTCTATTTATAGATTCTGCAAAAATATATCCGTTAGAGACAAGGAAAAATAGCCGTTATTCAAAAATCTTACCGTTGGAGCTGAGTTGTCATCGTAAAAATTCGCCCAGATTTGCTGGAGTCGACTCATGCTTTTCCCGAGTCGGCTCGAGCTCGTCTTACCAAAATAGAAATGTTTATAAAGGTTAGGGGTCGACTCGCCAAAATAAAGTGTCGACTCCTGATAGTCGGGAGTCGACTCGTGAAAGGCTTGGGGTCGACTCGCGAAGTGCTCAGAAAAACACTCTTCTGGTGTCTGAGCGGAGTCGACTCGCACAGTCAGGGAGTCGGCTCGACAGAATCAGGGGTCGACTCGACAATTTCGTGGGTCGACTCGACACAGATGCACATTTCTGTACACTGAGGAGTCGACTCTGAAACTCAGGAGTCGGCTCCGGAACGTATCAAAAATCAGAAACTTTTCTGATTGACATTAAAATCGTTCCAGATTCATTTTAATTCATTGTTTTGACTTGAATACAATAAAATTGACATTTAGAATTGATTCAAGAACTAATCCAAAAACTTATTGAATAAAACATGAATTATAACATTTCTTTTCGAAAGTTTGAATATTGAGCTTAAAGTTACTTTCAAAATTGATTAAAGTCAAACTTTAACATTCTCATTGATTGTTCAAAATAAATTTGTTGCTCATTTACATAAACTCATTACATCTTTTAATGAACTCAATGGCTTTAGTAATCATCAAAATCAAAAGGATTGGATCATATAATTTTTCTATAATCTTCCAACAATCTCCCCCTTTTTGATGATGACAAAAATATTGAGTTTGTTCATGATTGATTAGTGAATTTATTTTGTTTTCATAGTTAGGCTTAGGCTCCCCCTTAATGAGGTAGCTCCCCCTATGAACTTAATTAAAAATATCTCATTGTTTATCTCATTGATTACTTTGATTTTTTCAAATATATCACAATCATAGAACTATAAAATTCTCCCCCTTTTTTGTTATCAACAAAAAGGTAGAGAAGCATAAACATTCATTCAAATAAGATTTGACAATTTCATTCATTCATTGAAATAAGGAAATACATTGAGTAATCAATATAGAGAATTCATTTCATTAAAAGGTCTAATACATCAAGATGTTCAGTACATTGATTTCAAAATGAAAGCATAACAAAAACTTCAGTACATAACAAGGATTGAAAATCTAATAACTCAAAAATGAGTTCTTACAATCCTAGTTAAATGATCTACTATATTTTTCATTCCTTCAGATTGAATTTTTACATAATCCTTGAGTCTCTCATCAACAAAGGTGCACGCAGTCTGAATCTTGTCTTGAAGCTCCGCGTTGCACTTGGCATATGTCTCTCCATCTCCGCATATATCCTTAAGTTCTTCAAATATATTTTGAGATCACCACTTAAGGATACCGAAGAAGAGCTGAGAGTAGACTCTATCTTAGAGATACGATCATCAAATGAATAAAGAGTCTCTCTCAAATTCATAAATTATTCTCAAATTCAGTTTTAAGTTTTCAGATTGATCATCAAGTAGAGCTTTGAGTTGCATAAGTTGTTGATCTGAGAAACTGGCAGAAGATGATGAGGCTTGATCAAATGATGGAACTGGGGCTGGAGCAGAGGCAGAAATCAAAGGGCTCGGAGGTGCAGGTGAAGGATGTCTAACAGAGGGTCCTGCAGCCTCAGCATCTGTAGCTCTATCTTCTGTCACTCCTTTCCTTTCCCATTTTCCATTCTTTTTGATAAATCCCATCCGATGAATTGTTGCCAGGCTATAAAAATCAGTGTGTCGCAGATTCTTCATAGGCTCATTATCAGAAATCACTACACCTTGGCTCCGAAAAATCTTTGTAAGGATCATTCCATAAGGCAGACTAGACTTTCTTTTCCCTCCACAGTCTGCTATGTACCATAGTATCATGCTGGGAAGATTTATAGGCTTGCCTGTCACTATGGCATCCATTACAAAGATATCTCTTTCCGATACATAGTCAAATCTACCAGTTTTAGGAAAGAGTATCCTACTGCAAATATTGTGTAATAATCTCAATTCTAAAAAGCTGATTAGCAAAAACCTCTTCAAATCCAACCACATCCCGGTTTAATAATCTCGATAAAGCTGGGGCGCGGTCATCAGAAGAAAAGGTGGAAGTGCCAGATAAGGGTAATTCCAACAGTCTAGATAGAATCTCAGCAGTAACAGATAGCCTGACTCCTCTCACATTGCTAATAAGTGATCTCCTCTAGACAGATTCTTGTAGAATTCCTTTACCAAGAGGGATAGGTCGGGCACTCTAGAGAACAAATTTTCTCCCATCCCATCTCGATCAGCTGTCTCCCAAGAAAACCCTCAGCTCAAATAATTCAAATCCACCTTCCTACCCGTAGTAATGATCCTATCCGCTAACGATCTACCTGGGAAGAAGTAGCAGCAGGAGAAGCAGTCGGAGTAGAAGCAGATGAAGTGGAGTCCGTGCTTGGAGAAGGCTCACGCACCGGACGCTTCACCGTCTTCCTCACGGCACGCTTCCGCTTGACGCCGCCCGCCGCAAGACTAGATCCTCTAGTTTTGGGTGCCATTGGATGATTGGAGATGATAATCAGGGATTTTTGGAAGTTTGGAAGGTTTGGAAGTTGGAGAGAGTATTTTGAAGATTGGGTCGAATGAAATGAGCGGCGAGTCGACTCTGCCCTAGATAAATCAACTTGGGACCACTTCGAGTCGGCTCGCGCAAACCCAGGTGTCGACTCCGCACACAGAAAGGCCATCCCGACATGGAGTCGACTCGCGCCGAAGAGGGGTCGACCCGAGAGTTTCAGTCGAAACCGGGAGTCGACTCCGATACGCACCGAGTCGGCTCCGAGACCATTTCAGACCAAAAACATGAAATTTCTGAAATGTGTCCGGAATATGATCATAAAAATTGATAAATAATCATTGGATATGAGTGAATCAATTAGATATGAATTCTAGATAAGATTTCCTTAAGGATCAGGATTTGAAAGAATCTTAGATAAAATTTCCTTAGGGGTTTCAAATTCATTCTAAAGGATCACAAATACCTAACTCTCCTCTAAGATAACAGAATCTCTCTTCATTTAAAGGTTTAGTAAATATGTCAGCTAATTGTTCTTCAGTGTTAACATAATCAAGACATATTTCATTATTTGCTACATGTTCTCTTATAAAATGATATCTGATTTCTATGTGTTTAGTTCTTGAATGTTGAATTGGATTCTTTGTTAGATTAATTGCACTAGTGTTATCACATCTTATGGGTGTTTTATCAAGTGTGATACCATAGTCTTCAAGTTGTCGCTTAATCCATAGGATTTGCGCACAGCAACTTCCAGCCGCTACATATTCAGCTTCAGTAGTTGATAATGCAACTGAATTTTGCTTTTTGCTAAACCATGTGATTAAGTTACTTCCTAAGAATGGCATGCACCACTTGTGCTTTTTCTATCTAGTTTGCATCCAGCATAATCAGAATCCGAATATGCAATTAGATTTAATGTGGAGTCTCTAGAATACCATAAACCTACATTTTTTGTTCCACTTACATATCTTAGTATTCTTTTAACAGCAATTAAATGTGATTCTTTAGGTTCTGATTGAAATCTAGCACATAAACATACAGAAAACATAATATCTGGTCTACTTGCGGTTAAATAAAGTAGGGATCCGATTATACCTCGATAATACTTTTGGTCAACCTTTTTACCTTCTTCATCTTTGTCCAGCTTGCATGAAGGACTCATTGGAGTTCCGAGGGGTTTCATTGATTCCATACCAAACTTCTTTAGGATTTCTCTTGTGTATTTTGTTTGGTTGATGAAGATTCCCTCTTTGCTTTGTTTGATCTGGAGTCCAAGGAAGAAGTTGAGTTCTCCCATCATGCTCATCTCGAATTCTCCCTGCATCAACTTTGCAAATTCTTGACAAAGAGAATCGTTAGTAGCACCAAAAATAATGTCATCTACGTATATTTGTACTACAAGTAAATCTTTACTTTTTCTTTTCAAAAACAAGTTTTATCAACATTTCCTCTTGTAAAATCATTTTCTATTAAGAATTTACTTAACCTATCATACCAAGCTCTAGGTGCTTGTTTCAAACCATATAAAGCTTTGTGCAATTTAAAAACGTGATTTGAAAATTCGTGATCTTCAAAACCTGGTGGTTGTTCTACATAAACTTCTTCATTTATAAATCCATTTAAAAATGCGCTTTTTACATCCATTTGAAATAAGTTAAAATTCATATGACATGCAAATGCAAGTAATAGCCTAATGGCTTCTAATCTAGCTACAGGCGCAAAGGTTTCATCAAAATCAATACCTTCCTCTTGATTATATCCTTTAGCAACCAATCTAGCTTTGTTTCTAATTACTATGCCATTTTCATCTAGTTTATTTCTAAAAACCATTTTGATCCTATTACTGAATGATTTTTAGGTCTTTCAACTAAAGTCCATACATTATTTCTTGTAAATTGATTTAATTCTTCTTGCATTGCTAACATCCAATTATTATCTTTTTCAGCTTCTTCTATAGTTTTGGTTCAATTTGTGATACAAATGCAAGATGATTACTAATATTTCTCATATATGATCTAGTTCTTATTCCTTGAGATGGATCGCCTATAATCAATTCCTTGGGATGACTATGAGCATATCTCCAGTCTCTTGGAAGATCTGTATCATTATGATCAATATTGACATCATCGTCCTTATGTGAATCATCATCTTTAGCTTCTTGCTCATGATCAGAAGATACTTCAATATTAAGTTTTTCAAGATCTTTTTCAATTATGTTTGTATCTTCCTCATCATCAAGCTTTTCAGAACTAGATGCTAAAGACTCATCGAAAACTATATGAATGGATTCTTCAACTACTAAGGTTTTCTTGTTAAATACTCTATAAGCTTTACTAGTTGTTGAATATCCTAAAAAGATTCCTTCATCAGATTTAGCATCAAATTTTCCTAAATTGTTTTTACCATTATTATGAATAAAACATTTACATCCAAATGCATGAAAGTATTTTATATTTGGTTTTCTTTCATTCCATAATTCATAAGGTGTTTTCTTTAAGATTGGTCTTATTAGGGCTCGATTTAAGATGTAGCATGCTGTGTTAATAGCTTCCGCCCAAAAGTACTTTGGTAGGTTACTTTCGCATAGCATGGTACGGGCCATGTCTTCTAGAGTCCTATTTTTCCTTTCAACTACACCATTTTGCTGTGGAGTCCTAGGGGCTGAAAAATTATGATTAATTCCATTTTCAGAACAAAAACTTTCAAATAAGTGATTTTCAAATTCTGTTCCATGATCACTTCTTAGAGATACTATAGTAGTGTTTTTCTCATTTGTGACTTTCTTGAAGAATTTCAGGAATATCGAGAAAGTCTCATCTTTGTGAGCTAAAAACATTACCCAAGTATATCTAGAATAATCATCTACAATCACTAGACCATATTTCTTTCCTCCTAGACTTGTGGTTCTAGTTGGTCCGAAAAGATCCATGTGAAGTAGCTCTAGTGCCCTAGAAGTTGAAACAATGTTTTTAGATTTGAAAGAACTTCTAGTTTGTTTTCCAAATTGACATGCATCACATATTTTGTTGTTTTCAAAATCTAGTTTAGGTAATCCTTTAACTAAATCCATTTTAATTAGTTTTGAAATAAGGTGTGTGCTTGCATGACCTAATCTACGATGCCACAACCAACTAATTTCATTTATATTAGCATTGTCAGCAATTAAGCAATGATCACTCAAAGATAATTTTTCTAGATCAACCAAGTAAACATTGCCATGTCTATAACCAGTAAATACAATGCTATCATCAATAGAATTAGTTACAGTGCATACAGAAGATTTAAATGAAACATTAAAGTTTTTATCACATAATTGACTTATACTAATTAGATTATGCTTCAAACCATCAACATAAAGTACATTATCAATAAATGTAGATGGAGTTATACGGACTTTACCAAGGCCCATAATTTGACCTTTACCGTTATCGCCAAACGTAACAACTCCACCTTTCTTTTCTTCTAGGGTGATGAATTCATCTTTGTCACCCGTCATATGTCTTGAGCAGCCACTATCAAGGTACCACTTTTTCTTTGATCTTTTGGCTACAAGACATTCCTGCAACATAATTTAAACTTTATGTTTAGGTACCCAAGCTTTCTTGGGTCCTTCATGGTTAGTAGCAACAAAATTGTTCCTTTCGGAACCCATATTTTCTTTGCTTTAACATTTAACTTGTTGTTATTATTTAATGTTTTGCATTCAAATGATTTATGACCTTTTTCATTACATTTAAAACAAGTTATATTACTTTGGTTGGCTTTTACAAAAATATTCTTTAAAGATTTTTGTTTCCTTAATGTGTTATACCCTAAACCTGCTTTGTCAAAAACAGCTTTTTGACTATCTAAAATCATGTTTAGTTTAGTTGAACTTAGAGTAAATTTCTCAACAATGTCTTTATATTTTTAACATCTTTCTTAAGAATCATTTTCTTAACTTGATTTTTTTTTCTTTAATTGATTTTCATTTTCAGATTTTTTCAGATTTCAAATCTATTTCTTGATTAAATTATCTCTTTTCTTAAGTTCTTTTTCTTTTAATCTTAACTTCAAATTTAATTCATTTTTCTTTTAAAAATTTTGTCATTTTTCAAAATTTATTTCTTTTTCAATTTGAAATCAATCATAATTCATTGAAAGCTTCAAACATTTCATCAAATGTAAATTCATCATCGGTTTCGGTACTTACCTCATTGTCGTTGTCGTCGTTGTTGGCCATGAAGCAGATATTAGCAACTTCTTTTTGTTCTTCTTCTTCGGAAGAAGACTCTTCACTATCAGTCCAAGTTGCCATGTAGGCCTTTTTCTTTTTCTTGTAGGCCTTCTTAAGTAAAGGACAGTCATATCTAAAATGCCCTGGCTTTTTACATTCATAACATACTAAGGGCTCTTTCTCTTTGTCCTTTTCCTTCCTTTTTATCCTTTTCTTTTTCTCCTTCCATTTTTGAAACAAATCTCTTTTTGTGGAAGGGCCTCCTTCTTTGCATAAACTTCTTGAATTTCCTTGCAAGGAGGGCTGTCTCATCATCATCATCATCTTCATCATCGCTGCTGCTTACTTCCTTTTCCGCAGCTTTGAGGGCGATGGTCTTCTTCTTTCTTGACTCATCCTCATTGACATGTTGTTTACTTGAAGCTCATGAGTCATCAGCGAACCAAGAAGCTCTTCCAATGGTAGGATGTTCAGATCTTTGGCTTCTTGTATGGCGGTCACCTTGGCTTCCCAAGTCCTTGGAAGTGACCTAAGAATTTTGCGAACAAGCTCAGAGTTAGTATAAACTTTTCCAAGACTTTTTAAACCATTCACAATATCAGTGAATCTAGTGAACATGCATGTGATGGTTTCATTTTGTTCCATAGTAAATAATTCATATTTATGAACCAAAATATTTATCTTTGATTCTTTTACTTGGTTTGTTCCTTCATGTGTTATTTCCAACCTATCCCAAATTTCTTTTGCGGAATTACATGTTGAGATTCGGTTGAATTCATTTGAGTCTAAGGAACAATATAAAATGTTAATGGCTTTAGCATTTAGTTGTGCCATTCTCCTATCATTATCATTCCAATCCCTTTCGGGCTTAGGAACAATAGTGCCATCAACTACGTGTGTGGGTGTACTAGGTCCATTTATTATTACTCCCCACAATTCATAGTCAGAAGCTTGAATGAATATTCTCATTCTAGCTTTCCAATATGAATAGTTGGTTCCATTAAATAAAGGAGGTCTATTCGTAGAATGACCTTCAGCAAAACATGAACCACTTTGTGTTGCCATAAGGATCTTTAGCCCTTGATCGTGAGATCAAATTCTAAATGAGCACTTGCTCTGATACCAATTGTTGGCCCAGATGGCAACCCAAGAGGGGGGGGTGAATTGGGTTCTTAAAAATTTAAGACTTTTTGAAATGTTTTAAACAGATTTGCTCAAGATGTGCAAGTGAGTGAAATTAACTAAGAAGCAATGCACAAGCAAATAATAAAGAGAGATAGAGAGAGAGAAAATATAGCACGGCAAACACAAGATAATTTTATAGTGGTTCGGTGCAACCAACACCTACGTCCACTCCCAAGATTCACTTGGGTCCACACTATAATCTCCTAGATTACAGCGAGTTGTTTTCCAAGCTCACAACTCAAACTTGTTGTTTTTCCGGGATCACAACGAACCCAGCTGGTTTTACACGGGCTTACCAGCACAAACCCTACACGTTGTTTTTCACGGGCTCACAACTAACCCAACACAAGCACTCCGGCTTGCAACGAGGTATAATAACCTCCACTGATTCAATCCACTGATTGAATCAACAAACAATCAGAATAACAGTGTTTAAATAATGAAATGCTCCCCTTGAGCAAATATACAAATGAAGTATAAAATAAAGAGTTAGAAAAGCCTGATAATTGCAGATGATTGTGGCTTTGGCTTTCTTCCTTCTTCTCTTTAACTCCTCTTGAAGTGTTGAATCAGGCCTCAGCAAGATTCTTGACCGTTGAAAGCTTTGGAGTTGAGATGAAGCTTTTTCTCCTTTTTTGAATGTTGAAAATCCTTCGATTTGATCTTTGAAAAGCTTTGGATTTTCTTTTGACTTTTGTGGATTGAAGATCTGGAGCAGTCGGAACTTCCTCTTTGATTTCACTCCTTTTGAATCACTCTACTTTGAGCTAGAAGATTTTTCCAATAAGCTCTGTTTTTCCCTCTTTTTGAAAGATATTCTTTTCTCTCTTTTTGATTTTCAAATTGATTGTGATATGAAAAGAGCTCCTCTATTTATAGATCTGCAAAAATATATCCGTTAGAGACAAGGAAAAATAGCCGTTATTCAAAAAACTTACCGTTGGAGCTGAGTTGGCATCCGTAAAAATTCGCCCAGATTTGCTGGAGTCGACTCATGCTTTTCCCGAGTCGGCTCGAGCTCGTCTTACCAAATATAGAAATGTTTATAAAGGTTAGGGGTCGACTCGCCAGAAATAAAGTGTCGACTCCTGATAGTCGGGAGTCGACTCATGAAAGGCTTGGGGTCGACTCGCGAAGTGCTCAGAAAAACACTCTTCTGGTGTCTGAGCGGAGTCGACTCGCACAGTCAGGGAGTCGGCTCGACAGAATCAGGGGTCGACTCGACAATTTCGTGGGTCGACTCGAGACAGATGCACATTTCTGTACACTGAGTGGAGTCGACTCTGAAACTCAGGAGTCGGCTCCGGAACGTATCAAAAATCAGAAACTTTTCTGATTGACATTAAAATCGTTCCAGATTCATTTTAATTCATTGTTTTGACTTGAATACAATAAAATTGACATTTAGAATTGATTCAAGAACTATCCAAAAACTTATTGAATAAAACATGAATTATAACATTTCTTTTCGAAAGTTTGAATATTGAGCTTAAAGTTTCTTTCAAAATAGATTAAGTCAAACTTTAACATTCTCATTGATTGTTCAAAATAAATTTGTTGCTCATTTACATAAACTCATTACATCTTTTAATGAACTCAATGGCTTTAGTAATCATCAAAATCAAAAGGATTGGATCATATAATTTTTCTATAATCTTCCAACACCCACCTTTGCAGAGGCAATTCTATTTCGAGCATTGACTGAGTTAGTGACTTGGAGTTGACACCTCGCTTTGTGGGAGCCGACACATTGTGGTCCCAGTTTGACTATTTTAGGGCCAAGTCGACACCTATTCGTCCCCATTCAATTCCAAACTCTTCCAAAACTCTCTCCAAACCTCCCAAATCCTAGAATCCCTCTAATCCATCAATCCCTAGCAATCTATGGCACCTAAGCATCAAGTTTCGGTATTTGGAGCACCGGTGACGACAGGGAAGAGGACTGTGTGGTGTCCGGCTCGTTAGCCTTCGCCTAGCTCGAGTTCTACATATTCGTCCTGCACTCCTAGTGCCATACCTGGTCCTTTTTATCCGCATGTTGATCTTTTAGCTGGAAAAGTGATAACTATGGGTAGAAAGTGGACTTTGGATTCTTTGAAGCTGAGGGTTTCTCTCTTGGTAGGCAAATTAAAGAAATGGGATGGGAGAAGGTATGTTCATTAGATGTACCTACTTATCCCGCTCTTGTTATGGATTTTTATCTTAACTTGTCTAGAGGAGACGGTGGGCTTGTCAGCTATGTGAGAGGTACTAGAATCCACCTTACTTCTGAAATTTAAAAAAATTTGTTAGAAATTCCTATTATTGGACCTATTGCCAATTCCCACAGTGAGAGGGGAGAGGCACTGTCAAGGATGCTTGGTAGGGAAGTTACTGAATTTGAAGAAATTAGGGCTAATCAGTTGCCCCTAGAGCTGAGGTTGTTACATAATATCTGTAGTAGGATCCTATTCCCCAAAACCGATCGTTTTGAGTATGTATCTGAAAGGGATGTAGTAGTTATGGATAGTGTATTGACCGGCCAACCAATAAACTTACCTGGAATGATGATTTGGTACATGGCTAAGGCTGGTAGTAAGAAGAGGTCAACACTACCATATGGAATGATTCTGACTATGGCTTTTCAGAGCCAAGGTGTTAATATTTTGGACAATGAGCCTTTAAAGAGCCTGAGACACACAGATTATTATAATAAGGCTACTCTGCACTGGATGGATTTTGTGAAAATCAATGGAAACTGGGAAAGAAAAGGAAATGTGGAAGACAGAGCAGCTGAGATGTATACTGCGGACCTTGGTACATCAGAGGTAGAGCCTTCAGTGAGGCATACTTCACCAGGCCCCAGCAGTCCTGCACCCTCATTACCTGCACCAGCTCCTACTTCATTTGCTCAGACTTCTACTTTTTTTTCAGAGATTCAGATAGAGCACCAAAAATCTAATGCGTGTCGTAGCGCAACGATTTAAACACCTTAATTTCACTATTAGAATAGCGATAGTAAGGGATCGATTCCACAGGGACTTTAGCGATTATCTTGAAATAAACTTATAAATTTAATTAATTAAATAATTAGTAGTGCAAAATAATCAAGATATGGTCTATCTTATAAGAGCACGGTCCGTACCCGTAGATCACGGCCCGTCCCTTTAAAGAATAGATCAGTCTAAAATTATTTCCACTTAAATATAATTTAATAACAATTAATCATGAATAAAAATTTTATTTTATATAAAATAAAGAGTTATGACATTAAGAAAGCAACAGATTATAATAAATTCCTAAACCAAACCGGGCCCTCTTCTGCATACGTCTCGAAGTAGAGCATCCAAAAACTTCACAAACGGGGCCTCCCACGGAATTCTTGGAACAAGGGTCTTCAAATGGAACAGAAGTCTTGCCTGGTCTTCAAACGGAACAGCCTGGAACAGAGCTCTTCAAACGGCTGGAACCTACGGACTCCAAACCGGCACGAGCAGATAACTCCACGGATGAACACCGCCCCAAACTCCCCGATTGCTCTCCCTCCTCTGCTATTTATAGAATTCCATATGCGGCCTTGACGGAGAGGACGCGGAGAAGAATCTGTTTCAAAGCAGAGACAACGCAGCGGAAGCAACGAAAATAACAAAATAAATATAAAATTCAAATTCCTTCTAAAGGAATTTAATTCTCTCAATTTAATAACTTTCAATCTAATCTATTCCTTAATTGGTAGAGGAAACTGTTAGAAATTGAATGGAGAAGAATCGGCGGAAAACAGAGAACTGGAGAAACGATGAAGTCGGCACTTGGTTTGCCGACTTCACTTTAAAATTCGTGCTAAAACAGATAAATCAATGAAAAATCAATTTCAAGCTCATCTTAAATCCAATTTGAGTGTCGTTTGTGTCGTTAAATCCCTAAAATCAAGCTCTTTAAGTTGATAGGATTTTATCTAAAATATTATTTAAAATATTAAAATATTAAATAATAATAGGTACGTTAAATTATTAATTAATAGGTTTAATGATAATTATTTATGTGTTTATCACTCCCTCCAACTTGAATCTTACTCGTCCTCGAGCAAATAAGAAATTTAGAAATATGTACCAAACTAATCCAAGAATTGATAGTTATCTTATAGTTCTTTTTTTAAAAAAAAAATTTTTTTAAGATCATAATGGTGGTACTTCATTGGATTATTAAGTTTTTTTTAGTGATAAAGTGTAGTCCATAAGAATTTATAGAAGTCTTCCTTCACCAACTTTCCACTTCTCTAATTAAGTCTTCTAACTTAATTTGGGTTGGGTGTAATGTCTTTTGTACTTTGGTTCTTTATTTATTTATTTATATGTAAAGTCAGTGCAATGTCCTAACCCCTTGCTTTCTAATTAATCCTTGTAGCGAGCTTTAGGCCAATAGCTCCCAAACCAGTTGGTTTTAGGGCATTAGGTGTAAAACACCCCTCAGACTTACTAACTCGAGTTAAAAAGGCTTTAGGTAGGACTGACTCTATTTAGGTTCTTTTACATTCCCACCTTTTTACGCGAACAACATCACTTTCTTAGGTGACGGGGCCCGGTTACTCAGTGAAAAATGCTAAGAACCTAATCTATTAACTTTAAGAGAGATTTTTTTTCTTTCTTTTTTTTTTTTTGAATAACATTTTCACCCATACCCTTATTAAGTAGATTGTACTATTAAGATCAGTGGTCAGGAGGGTCTGAAATTATTTTAAAAATTATTATGGCTAAACCCTACCTTTTATTAGGTTTTCTTAATAATTTATTCCTCAGTATTTAAAAAAAAATAATAATAATAATAACAATAATCTAACCATTAATTAATAGACTGCTTGATTAACTTCAAATCGAAACACATCTGATTATAATTTTACTCGAAGATTTATTTATTTATTCTTTTTCCTCCCCCCCAACTTAATTTCCATTGTCCCTAATGGAAGAAAAAATAATAATAATAATAATAATTTTAAGGAAAGATACTACCTGGTAGAGTATTTGAAGGTTGGAAGTTTCATTGTTGCCATCTTCTTTCAATCTGCTTCTATTGCTCTTCTCTCGTCATGCTAAAAGAACATACTAAAAGAAAAGAAAGTTAAAAATAACTAATAAACTGGATTGCCTCCCAAGAGCGCTAAGTTTAAAGTCTTCAGCCAGATTGTGCTACTTATTATGATAATGTTGGGTTCACAAGATCAATTGATTCAACAACTTCTCCATCATTAATTTCTTCTATATATGGTTTCAAACGTTGGCCATTTACTTTGAATGTATTTCCTGCTTGGGGTCTTTAAGCTCTACAGCTCCATGGGGAAATACTTGAGTTACTATAAAAGGTCCATTCCATCGTGAACGAAGTTTTCCAGGAAAAGGTGTAATCTTGAATTGTAAAGCCATACTTTTTGATTTGGTTTAAAAATTTTTCTACTAATAAATTTATCATGATATGCCTTGGTTCATTCTTTATAAATTTTTGAGCTCTCATATGCCTCATTTCGTAGCTCTTCTAACTCATTCAATTGGAGTTTTCTATTGACACCTGCATTTTTTATATCATAATTAAATTGCTTGATAGCCCAAAATGCACGGTGTTCTAATTCTACAGGTAAATGATAGGCTTTTCCAAATACGAGCCTGTAAGGAGACATTCCTATGGGAGTTTTAAATGCAGTACGATAAGCCCATAATGCATCATCCAAATGTTCTGACCAATCTTTCCTATCAGGTCTCACTGTTTTCTCAAGGATATGTTTAATTTCTCTATTTGATATTTCAACTTGGCCACTAGTTTGGGGATGATAAGGTGTAGCTACCTTATGAGTAATTCCATATTTATTCATTAATGCTTCAAGTGTCTATTCATGAAATGTGTACCCCCATCACTAATTATAGCCCTTGGGCATCCAAAACGACTAAGGATATTATGCTGAATAAACTTGATTACAACTTTATGATCATTGGTTCGAGTTGCCATGGCTTCAATCCATTTTGACACATAATCAACTGCCACTAGAATGTATTCAAATCCAAAAGAGGAAGGAAATGGGCCCATAAAATCAATACCCCATACATCAAAAATTTCTACAACCAAGATAGGGTTTAGGGGCATCATGTCTTTTCGAGATATATTTCCTGTTTGTTGACATTGGAGACAATTACGGCTAAATTCATGTGCATTTTAAAAAGAGTTGGCCAATAAAACCCACTTTGCAGTACCTTTGCTGCAGTTTTCTTTCCACTAAAATGTCCTCCACAGGCAAGAGAATGACAGAAGTTAAGTATACTTTTGAATTCACTTTCGGGAACACATCGCCTAATCACCTGATCTGAACAGTACTTAAATAATTCAGGGTCTTCCCAAAAGTAATATTTGATTTGTGAGAAAAATCTATCTTTTTCTTGTTTTATCCAGTGGGAAGGTACTTTTCCTGTTGCCAAATAATTCACAATGTGGCAAACCAGGGAAGACTGCTATGGGAAATTGAGAATAGTTGCTCATCAGGAAACTTATCTCTGATTATTTCTTTATTGTATTCCACTGAGATCCTAGAGATATGATCTGCTACCATATTTTCAAAACCTTTCTTATCTAAGATTTCTAGATCAAATTCTTGTAGTAGGAGGATCCATCTAATTAGTCTGGGTTTTGTATCCTTTTTTGATATAAGATGCCTCAACGCTGCATGATCTGAATAAACTAAAACTTTAGACCCTAACAGATATGATCTAAACTTTTCTAGGGCAAACACAACTGCTAGTAATTCTTTTTCAGTGGTAGTATAGTTCATTTGTGCATCTGAAAGAGTTTTGCTAGCATAATAAATTACATGGGGTTCTCGATTGAGTTTCTGTCCTAGAACTGCTCCTACAGCATAATCAGAAGCATCACACATGATTTCAAAAGGTATGGTCCAATCTGGGGGCTTGATAATGGATGCAGTGGTCAAAGCAGTTCGAAAAATGTTATAGGCTGTTAGACAATCTTTATCAAAATTAAAAGAACTATCCTTGGTCAACAAATTACACAATGGTCGAGAAATTTTACTGAAATCTTTGATGAAACGTCTATAAAAACTAGCATGACCAAGGAAAGATCGTACTTGTTTAACTGAGGTTGGGGGTGGTAGATTTGAGATCAATTCAACCTTGGCTTTATCAACCTCAATACCTCTCTCTGAAACAATGTGTCCAATCACAATTCCCTCACGAACCATAAAATGGCTCTTCTTCCAACTTAGGACTAAATTCATTTCATACATCGTTTCAGTACCTTAGTCAAGTTCTCGAGGCAGCTATCAATGATGCACCAAAGACTGAAAAATCATCCATAAATACTTCCAAAAATTGACCAATCATATCAGAAAATATGGCCATCATACATCGTTGAAACGTGGCTGGTGCATTACAAAGACCAAACGGCATACGTCTAAAGGCAAATGTTCCAAAGGGACAAGTGAAGGTGGTCTTTTCTTGATCTGCAGGAAATACTGGGACTTGATTGTATCCTGAATATCCATCTAAGAAACAAAAGAAACTTTGTCCCGCTAGCCGTTCTAGAATTTGATCGATAAAAGGCAAAGGAAAGTGGTCTTTCCTAGTCACGCATTCAACTTTCGATAATCTATACACACTCTCCAACTAGTTGATGTGCGAGTAGGAATTGATTCGCCCTTTTCATTTTTAATCACGGTAATACCCAATTTTTTAGGTACTACTTGGATTGGACTACCCATTGGCTATCTGAAATTGGATAAATGATACCAGCATCAAGCCATTTTACTACTTTCTTCTTAACAACATCCCTCATGTTTGGATTTAGCCTTCGTTGCATGTCTCTATGTGGTTTGGCTTCAATTTCACTATGAATGTGGTGCATGCAAACGGAAGGGTCAATTCCCTTAAGATCAGCTATTGTCCATCCAATCGCCTCTTTATGTTCTTTAAGTACATCAACCAATTTATCTTCTTGCTCAGAGGTTAGGGTAGATGCAATGATTACTGGAAGGGTATCATTGGGTCCAAGGAATGAATATTTTAAGTTATCTGGAAGAGGTTTCAATTCTAGTTGGGGTGGTTTTTCCAAGGATGGTATTAAAGGACTTGGTTTAGTTGGAAGTGGTTCATATTTTATAGTCCATGGAGGGATGGTGTCGATCTTAGGTGGTTCTAATAACATGTTTATCTCTTTGGTATACTCATCAATATCAAAGTCATCTATTCCAAAATGTAAGACATGTTTGTAAAGGATCCGAATCAATCAAACTTTGGAATTTCTTATCTACTACTTCCTCTATCATATTTACTTCATTTAAATCATACACAGGTGGTCCTTGGGAAGCATTAAAAATATTTAATCTCATCTTTTTGTTTCCAAAAGATACATCCATCACACCTGTTCTACAATTTATGCATGCATTAGCAGTAGCTAGAAAAGGTCTTCCAAGGATGATGGGAATTTGGTTAGGATTACTACTAGATTCCATATCCAACACAAGGAAGTCGACAGGAAAATAGAATTCATCCACCTTTACTAATACATCTTCCAATATTCCACGAGGTTCTTTGACTGATCTATCTGCCAATTGTAGTGTTACTGTCGTGGGTTTCAACTCTCCAAATCTGAATAATTCATACACTGAACTTGGGAGAAGGTTTACACTCGCACCCAAATCTAATAATGCTTTCTTGATTGTGAAGTTTCCTATGACACATGATATAATCGGGGTACCAGGATCTTTTAGTTTGGGTGGGGTTATTTGCTGAACAACTGAGCTGACTTGCTCAGTCAAATGTATCTTTTTTGGTATTTGTATCTTGGCTTTCCGTTTTTGTGTGCATAGATCCTTTAAAAATTTAGCATAAGCCGGAACTTGCTTGATAGCATCGAGAAGAGGTAAGTTTATTTGGACTTGCTTAAATAACTCAAGCATCTCATTCATCTTTATATTCTTCTTATCTGAAGGCAAAGGAGATTCTAAAGCACTAGGGAATGGGGCTTTAGGTATGATTGCTTGATCATTGAATTCCTTTTCTTTTTCATTTCTTCTCTCTTCTGGTTTAGCCACTTCTAATTTCTGGGTTGGTTCAGGTGGGTTCAATGTTTTCCACTTCTGAGAGTCATGACTGATTTAGCATGTTCTGGGAATTTGTCAGGACTATTGGAACCTTCAGCCATGAATTGTCCTTTCGGGTTATCGATAGGCTGACTAGGTAACTTACCCTCCTCCCTTCTACTGAATGCTGTGGCTAATTGACCTATCTGAGTTTCTAGTTTTGCAATAGATTGTGTGTGGGAGTGAAGGATTTGAGTATTCATTTCTAGCCCTTTCAATGCTTGTAACACTTTGTCTTCAAAAGTAGGCTGATTATTCGGTGGAGGTTGTGGGATGTTTGGGTATTGTGAATATGGCATGCTTCTAAAATTAGTTTCTTGATAATTAGGTCTGATCGATGAATTGACTATAGGTTGAGGTTTCCAAGAAAAATTTGGATGATTTCGCCAGCCAGGATTGTAAGTATTTGAAAATGGATCATTTCCTGTTCTAGGAGCTAATCGGGTTTGGGCTTGGTGGGCTTGCTCTTGAACAAGTTCAGGAAATTGGTATGCAGCTGGACATTCACCTATAGAATGGGTTGGACTCGAACAAATTATGCAAACCTCATGTAATTGAGTAGATGGAGAAGAGATGTTTCCAACTTGTAGAATCCGGTCAAGTTTATGGGATAATTCATCTACCTTAGTATAGATATCTGTAGAATGACCTATTTCATATATTCCACCTCTTTTAGGTTCTACGGGAGGGTCTCGACGAGCAACTGACATATGATGTAATGAATTCTCACTCAATGTCTCAAAGAGTTGCCAAGCTTCATGTTCATTTTTTAACATAAATGTCCCACCACATGAAGCATCAACCATTTGCCTATGCTTTTCTGATAATCCATCATAAAAGCACTGAACTAGTTGCCATTTAGGTATAGCATGATGTGACATTTTCTAATTAGTTCTTTGAATCTCTCCCATGTCTCATGGAACATTTCTCCATCTGTCTGGGAAAAACTTGTGATAGCTTTTCTAATTTGATTCGTTTTTCCTATAGGAAAATATTTCTTAAGAAATTCTCTTTGAAGATGATCCCAAGTTGAAATTATAACAGTGTCTAATGAATTTAACCAATACTTGGCTTTATCTTTTAGGGAAAAAGGGAATAACTTAAGCCTAAGTGCATCATCAGAGAAATTTTGAATTTTGACAGTTGAGCAAATTTCTAAGAATTCATCTAAGTGTTTGTAGGGATCCTCATTTGTAAGTCCATAGAAAGATGGTAACATTTGGATTACACTTGACTTAATTTCATATTGGGCAGCCTCTACTGGAGGCACTTGAATGCAGGGAGAGTAGGTATACCTTGAAGGAGTAAAATACTCTTTCAACTGTCTTGGTTGATTATTTTCATTATTAGGATCCATAATTCTGAGTCTGTTTGCTCTAATAGTTCTTTCTATCTCGGGATCTAAGGGTATAAGGTCGGGCTGCAATGATCGGCAACCGAGCATACACCCTACCAATGCCTCTAAAGCAAATAGTTTTTATTTATTTATTTATTTATTATTTTTTGTAATTAAATTTCTAATTTCCTAATAAATTATGAGATGTCAATGGAAAAATTTTGAGTTTTGCAGAAAATAAATTCACTTAAGTCAATCTATAGCATAAAAATAAATAATTATTTTTTTATATTTTATTTTTATTTTTATAATTTTTTTATTTCCTTAAATTAATTATATTTTATGGAAGATGTCTTAGGGTTTTTTTTAGGTTTTTTTTTAAGGTAAGTTAATTAAAAGAAAATTTGATTAGGTTAAAATTGGATTTGTGGCAAAAAGGAAAGTAATAATTTTTTTATTTTTATGTTAAAAAAAATATGCAATTCTAACAATTAAGGAAATAAAATAAAGCAGCAATAACTATTCAAAAATTAAGAGAAAATTAATCTATTTTTTATTTTATTTTTATTATTTTAATTTTTTTTTAAAATAACACACTTAAGTCATCGGCAACGGCGCCAAAAATCTGATGCGTGTCGTAGCGCAACGATTTAAACACCTTAATTTCACTATTAGAATAGCGAGAGTAAGGGATCGATTCCACAGGGACTTTAGCGATTATCTTGAAATAAACTTATAAATTTAATTAATTAAATAATTAGTAGTGCAAAATAATCAAGATATGGTCTATCTTATAAGAGCACGGTCCGTACCCGTAGATCATGGCCCGTCCCTTTAAAGAATAGATCAGTCTAAAATTATTTTCACTTAAATATAATTTAATAACAATTAATCATGAATAAAAATTTTATTTCATATAAAATAAAGAGTTATGACATTAAGAAAGCAACAGATTATAATAAATTTCTAAACCAAACCGGGCCCTCTTCTGCATACGTCTCGAAGCAGAGCATCCAAGAACTTCACAAACGGGGCCTCCCACAGAATTCTTGGAACAGGGGTCTTCAAATGGAACAGAAGTCTTGCCTGGTCTTCAAACGGAACAGCCTGGAACAGAGCTCTTCAAACGGCTGGAACCTACGGACTCCAAATCGGCACGAGCAGATAACTCCACGGATGAACACCGCCCCAAACTCCCCGATTGCTCTCCCTCCTCTGCTATTTATAGAATTTCATATGTGGCCTTGACGCGGAGAGGACGCGGAGAAGAATCTGTTTCAAAGCAGAGACAACGCAGCGGAAGCAACGAAAATAACAAAATAAATCTGGATAAATAATCAATAAAATTTAAATTCCTTCTAAAGGAATTTAATTCTCTCAATTTAATAACTTTCAATCTAATCTATTCCTTAATTGGTGGAGAAACTGTTAGAAATTGAATGGAGAAGAATCGGCGGAAAATAGAGAACTCGGCTGGGAAACGATGAAGTCGGCACTTGGTTTGCCGACTTCACTTTAAAATCCGTGCTAAAACAGATAAATCAATGAAAAATCAATTTCAAGCTCATCTTAAATCCGATTTGAGTGTCGTTTGCATTGTTAAATCCCTAAAATCAAGCTCTTTAAGTTGATAAGATTTTATCTAAAATATTAAAATATTAAATAATAATAGGTACGTTAAATTATTAATTAATAGGTTTAATGATAATTATTTATGCGTTTATCAAGCAGCTCAAATCTTTATTTTTGAATCATGAGGCTAAGATGAAGAATGATCTTGAGAATCATCTTATGAGTATTAGGCAACATTTCTATTCTCTAGAGGATAAGATTAGTGTGATAGAATCATCTTTGAGCACATCTTCTGTTACCTTGATGAAAGACATAAAGTTGATATTTGACAAGATCAAGGATATTGCTAGTGATTCTGATACATATTCTAAGTGCAACGCAAAACTTCAAGAGAAAGTCACAGTTGTAGCTAGTTTAGTTGAAAAGATATTAAATGATTTTATGAAAGTTCAAGAAAAGGGCATGGGACAAATTCTAGAAGAGCTAAAGAGAATTCTGAGATTTTGATGTTACATGCTTTGTTTTTGTTTTGAACTTTAGTTTGTATTTAGGACAAATTATGTACTTTGATGTTTTATGCAATGTAATGTTATAATGACTACTTTGATGAAATGCAATGATGAATTTTGCAATGAATTAATGAACGTTCTGAATGCCTTTATTCTCAATGAATGAAATTTGAAGTTAACATTACTCTTTTTGAGTTAATCGATTCTTATGTTTATACTTTTATGATATAAAGGATGAGAAAAAATATTGATTTAAGCTAAATGAACTTCTTCTTAACCTTTTTGTTGATAACAAAAAAGGGGGAGAAAGGGTTGTTTACGTATATGCATTATGCATTTGATGTTAATCTAGTTATAACATATATGAGAAAGATGTTTATTTTGGTTATAACATATATGCATGGAATTCAAATAAACTTAATTTGGTTATCATAGCGGGAGCTACCTCATTCAGGGGGAGCTTGACTATGAGAAATTTTATATTTTAAAAATTTCAATGTTTAATCATGCATATACTCAATATTTTTGTCACCATAAAAAAGGGAGAGATTGTTGACCCACTTATTGATTTTGATGATTAACAAAGTCATGAGTATATTTCTTGTGTTACTAATCAAAATAACAAGTGTTTCAGGAACTTAGAAAGGTTAAGTTATTCAAATGATATACAAAATTAAGTTTGAATTAGTTTTTTAATGAAAAATATTTGAGTTCAGAAATTGAAGCCGACACCTACTATGTCTGGAGCTGACCCCAGGGCGTATCAAAACAATTCTATATTTTTGGCATGGTTCGGAGTCGACACATGGTATTCCGGAGCTGACTCTAACCTGAGTTACAGAGAAGTGCTTTCTGTATTAGTTTTCGTAGCCGACATCTGGAGTTTTGAAGCCGACACCTAAAAATCTTAGAGCCGACTCAAACCTGAGAACGGAGAGTGTATTTTTGGGATATTGTTAGAGTCGACACCCTTGGAAATTAGAGCCGACTCCAGAACGTGTCGAGCCGACACCATAGTTTCTCGGAGCCGACTCCTCAACGGACATTTTGTTACTAATTTTGAAAACTCGACTTGGAACCGACACATGAAAAGTTGGAGCCGACTCCAACCTGTCAGGAACAGAATTTTAAATCTATCAGAACGGATTTCAATGGTAACATTTCTTCACCTAACCCCCAACGGATCTATTTCTTTGCGTGAGGAAGCAATCCAAGTACTTTGTAGTGGCTATTTTTTACCTAATCTTGGATTAAGAATGTTTATTAAAGGGGTTCGTCCGTTTGAAAAAATAGAAAATGAAAAAAAAAAATAGAAAAATAGAGAGAAGAAAATCGGAAAGAAAAAGAGAGAAATCATCTAGTTTTCAAGAGGAAAATCTCCGTGCTCAAAGCCATCAATTGAAGAGTGATAAAAGAGAAATCCAAAGGCTTTTCAAGATCAAATCTGAAGGATTTCTGCTAATTTGAAGAAGAGGAGCTAAAGCCCTAAATCTTCAACTTTTCTTCAACGAGCCTCATTCAAGAATCAGAGTTCAAATCCAGTTAGCTCATTCAGAAGAAGAGAGGAAAAAAAGAAAAGAAGAAAAGCTCAACTTCGAATCGCTTCAAAACAGGCTTTTCTATTCTTATTTATTTACATTACATATTTGCTTATTTGGGGAGCTTTAAATTGCTGTAAACATTTATTTGAATTGTTTGTGTTCTAATTCAATTAGTGGATTGAATTAGTTATGGTAGTTGACCTCGGGGTAAGCTAAGTGTATAGCATACGGTGGGTTGTGTGCTGGTGAACCCGTGAAAACCAGCTGGGTTCATTGTAACCCCGTGTAAAACAATAAGTTCGAGTTGTGATCTTGGAAAATAACTCAACTGTAATCAGGATGATTATAGTGTAGACCCAAGAGTTGCTTGGGAGTGGACGTAAGTGTTGGTAACACCGAACCACTATAAATATCTTGTGTTTGTCATGATTGTCTCTTTCTCTCTCTCTCTTATTGTGCCTTACATTATTGCATCACTTCACTAGTGCACTTAATCCTTGTAAAATTGATTTTATGTTTTAATTGTTAAATTTTAAAAAGAACCCAATTCATCCCCCTCTCTTGGGTTGCCATCTGGGCCAACACCTTCCATCTGAGATGATGCAAATTTTTATAGATCCTATGACAAAGGATAATATCAAAGGTTAAGCTTCAAGCCCTTAGGCAGTGTTTGATAGCTTTTGGGCTATCCCTGGATAAATGTACAGGATAATATTTATCCAGGGGATAGCTGAGGGGATAAGCACCTTTTTAAAATTACCACTTTTCCATTAAGGGATAACTTTAGTTATTCCTGGGTTTCCTAGGGAATAAGTTCAGGGGATAACCCATGTTTAACCATGGGTTATCCCCTCTGGTTAAACTTTTTCAGCACTATCCCCTATAGCTATAGCATTTGAGGATAAGGGGGAATATCCAGGGGATATCTCCCCTTATCCACCATATCAAACAGTGCCTTAGAGAATGTGGATGGATAAATTTTCACTTGGGGACATGATTTAAGATACACACAATGGAGATTATTACTTCAACTATGTATATTATTATTATTATGATTTTGAGTATATGTGGTTCCATAAAGTAGAGATCTCCTTTTTAGTAGATTGTATTAACATAATTTGCATTACTGGTGTTGAAAATTTAGAATTAATAGCTAATCTACGAGTTATGGAAATAATTGATTTTAATTTTATTCTAAGTATAGATTGGTTGGCTACATATTGTACTACTTTTAATTGTTGTAAGAAGGAAGTGAGACTTTAGATTCTTAGGGAAAGGAAGCTTTATGCTAAATTTCAAAAATATAAGTCTTAGCTGAAAAGTGTTGCAGTCTCGGATATGCAATCTTTAAGAAAGATATTATAGTTGATCTGAAGAAGGTGGAAGTAAAATTGAGTAGAACAATGGATATGAGTAGACCTTCTAAGAACTAAAGAAGCGATTGATAATAGCTACAATACTAACTCTTACATCTAGTGCCAAAGGATTTACCAATTATAGTAATACTTCTTAAAACAGCTTATGGTGCATACTTGTACAGAACAATAAGACGATAGTTTATACTTTTAGATAATTGAAGTCTCATAAACAAAATTATCTTACTCATAATTTAAAGTTAGTTGTTGTTGTATATGCTCTTACTCATAGTAATTGGGAGATATTATCTATATGGTGAACCTGAAGTATATTTTTTACAGAAGAGTTAAATTTGAGGCAAAGAAGATGATTGCTGTTGGCCCAGATGGCAACCCAAGAGGGGGGGGGTGAATTGGGTTCTTTAAAATATTTAAACCTTTTGAAAACTATTAGCTTTAAGTTAAATGAAATTAAATGCAAGGAAAATATAAAGCACAAACAAGGAGATAGCGATAGAGATAATGGAAGCACGGAAAACACAATGATTTTATAGTGGTTCGGTGTATCCAACACCTACGTCCACTCCCAAGATTCACTTGGGTCCACACTATAATCGACTAGATTACAGCCGAGTTGTTTTACAAGATCACAACTCAAAACTTGTTGTTTTCCCCCGGGATCACAACGAACCCAGCCAGTTTTCCGGGCTCACCAGCACAAAACCCTAAACTCAAGCTTATCTAGCTTGACCCGAGGTATACAACCTCCACTAGTTCAATCCCCCAGATTGAACCAGCACAAACAAGAATGAAAAGAATTTTTCAATAATACAAAGCTCCTCAAATGAGCAGATATTCAAATGAATGAACAATAAGTTTAGAAAAGCCTGTTTGAAGTAGATTGGAGTTGAGCTTTTCTTCTTTTCTTCTTTTCCTCTTCTCTTTGGAGATGTTGAATCAGGCCTCAGCTTTGATTCGTTGCAAATGTTGCGGATGAGAAGTTGGAAAATCTTCAAAACAGAGTTTCTTCTTCCCCTTTGAGAATCCTTCGATTTTTTCAAGATTGAATGCCTTGGATTCTTCTTTGAGCTTTGTGGAGTGGAAGGATTTGAATTTGAGTGCTTTTCTCTTGAGATTCAGGCTCAGGCTTTCTCGGATTTTTGATTTGAAATTTTTCTATTTTTCATCCCTTTTCAAACGGGTGTTTTTCCCTTTTTATAGATTTCTTTTAATCCATTTTGGGAAGAAAACTAGTCGTTGGAATGTACCTGGAAACAAAATATATCCGTTAGAAATTAGGTAAAAAGGAAATATTACCGTTAGAGCTGATATGGCAATTTAAATTTTCATCCCAGACAGGTTGGAGTCGGCTCCAACTTTTCAGGTGTCGGCTCAAGTCATTTTTCAAAAATAGAAAGTTCTAAGTTCATCGAGGAGTCGGCTCCAAAAAGTTAGGTGTCGGCTCGCCATCATCAGGTGTCGGCTCCCGAATACTGTAGGTGTCGGCTCCCGAATACTGTAGGTGTCGGCTCCAAGATGCTCAAAAAATCAATGTTCTATCCCCGTATCGGAGTCGGCTCCAGATACTGTAAGTGTGACTCCGAAACTCTGGGTGTCGGCTCTGAAACTCTAGGTGTCGGCTCTGGACCGTATCAAAAATCAGAAGAAAATTTGAATGGCCATGGGGTCGGCTCCAGGAATTCTAGGTGTCGACTCCAGGTCTGAAACTTTAAAATTGATGTTTTGCAATTGATTCAAAACACGTTTCTTAATTTATTTAAATTGATCAAATATTTTTGAGTCTTGAAATACTTGTCAAATCCATTAGTAATCAAATAAATATACTCAATTCCTTTATTAATCATCAAAATCAATAGTTGGGTCAATAATCTCCCCTTTTTGATGATTATAAAAACATTGAGTATATGCATAGTATTCTTAAATTAAAGTTTTTAAGAGAGTGATCCTCATAAGTAAGCTCCCCCTGAATAAGGTAGCTCCCCTATGAAGTTCAAATTATCAATTGTTCGTGTTTGATACTTAGAATTTAGTCATTTCAATTTTCACTTAAGCTTAATTGAATTAATGCATATCCAAAATCACTTGTATCACTTGATACAAAGTCACTTGATACTAATTAAATAAATGCCAATTAAAGCATAACCAATCAATGCATATACAACATAACTTTCTCCAATTAAATTAATCAATCAAATAAGCTTTAATTGAATTCCAATCAATTACTAATCAATGCATATACGACATAACTTTCTCCCCCTTTTTTGTAATCAACAAAAAGATAAAGAAAAGTTAAGTCAAAAGATCAAATTGATAGATCAAAAGATAATTTTATTTCATCAAAAGTCAAGTGTTACAAAATGAAACTGAAATTTCATCAAAGGTCAAGTATTGCAAAATGAAACTGAAATTTCATTAAAAAGAAACTATGCTTACATTACATCAGAATTATACTTTCATTACATCAAAAACAGTACTTTCATTACATCAAAATTGAAACTTTCATACATCAAAATTACAACTTTCATTACATCAATATCATTACATGAAGATCATATATTAGTTCTAATTATCCTTGTTAAATGATCTACAATCTTCTGCATTCCTTCAGCCTGAACTTGACGTAGTCTTTTAATCTTTCATCAATAAAAGTACAAGCAGTAACAATTTTATCTTGTAACTCGGCATTGCTCTTTGAATAGATTTCAGAATCTCCACAAATGTCTTTAAGTTCTTCAAAAATGTTCTTCAAGTCACTACTTAAAGATCCAGTAGAAGAGCTAAGAGTTGATTCAATTTTGGCAATCCGATCATCTAAGGAATAAAGAGTTTCTTTAAGATTCATAAATTTGTTGTCAAACTCAGTCTTCAATTCATCCTTCTGAGCAGCAAGAAGATTTTTGAGTTGCTCTAACTGAAGGTCTGAAAATCCGACTGAAGAAGTGGATGAAATCACAGGTACTGGGGCAGGAGCTGGAGCAGGAGTACTAGGATGCGGAGAGGGAATCCTCATAGACGGACCAGCCTCACAAGGTGCAGAATGTCTGGGCTCAGGGGCTCTCTCATCTACGTTGCCTTTCCTTTCCCACTGACCATTAATCTTGACAAATCCATTCGATGTAAAGTAGCTAAACTATAATAATCGGTGTGTCTCAGGCTCTTTGATGGTTCATTCTCTAGAATCACTACTCCTTGGCTCCTGAATACCATTATGAGAATCATGCCATAAGGTAGTGATGATCTTCTCTTCCCTCCGGCCTCGGCCATATAGAATATCATCATGGCTCCTAGGTTAATAGGCTGACCGGTCAATACACTATCCATCACAACAATGTCCCGCTCGGAGACATACTCAAAACGTCCGGTCTTTGGGAACAAAATCCTGCTGCAAATGTTGTGTAACAACCTTAATTCCAAGGGCAACTGATTAGCCCTAATTTCCTCAAATTCTTCAACAACTCTTCCTAACATCCTTGATAAGGCCGCTGATCTATCACTGTGCATATCCGCATCTAATCCGGTAATAGGGATGCTCAGGAGATTTCCTAATTTTTGAAATGTAAGATGAATCTGTCTGCCTCTAACAGAGCTTACTAAACCACCATCTCCTCTAGATAAATTGAAATAAAATTCTTTTACTAAAGCTGGGTAAGTGGGAACATCAAGAGAGCAGACTCTATCCCATCGAGCTCCTTAAGTTGATTACCAATTGAAAAACCCTCGGATTGAAAGAATTCGAAGTCAACTTTCCTACCCATTGTGATTACCCTCCCTGCTAGGGTATCTACCTGAGGTGAAGTGGTGTTAGGATTGTCTGAATCGGTGGAGGAATCCTCGCTTGGAGACGGCTCGCAAACGGGTCGCCTCACGGAACGCTTCCCGGTCACCACAGTTGCTCCAAACACCGAACCTCTCCTCTTAGGCGCCATTGGATCCTTAGGAAAGCTTGGGAGGAGTGGAATTAGAGATGGGGAGACTTTGAGAGAGTTTAGGAGGGATTTGGTTGAGGATTTGATAGTTTAGGAAATGACGAGGTGTCGACTCTGCCCTAATAAATCAATTTTGGATTCCCAGGTGTCGACTCCCGCAAAGTCGGGTGTCGACTCCAAATCGCTAACACAGTCAGCGCTCGAACTGGAGTCGGCTCTACTTACACGGGTGTCGGCTCCAAGGTCAGGGACCGAGAGCGACACAGACAAAGGTGTCGACTCCTCATTCTGAGGTGTCGACTCCAATGACAGTTTCAAAGAAAAATAATTGAGATTCAAACAACTGAAACTTGCCAAAAGAAATTCTATAAAATTTTGATAAAATTTTGGAGTATTAAGAATCAAGATGCACAGATGACTAGATGATTTGTCCTTAAAATTATGAAAGGAATATCAAGAAATTAATAGAAATATAGATAGTCATTCCTTAGTGTTTCAAAATCAATCCAAAGGGTCACATATCCCTAATTCACCTCTAAGATAACAAAATCTCTCTTCACTCAAAGGTTTTGTAAATATATCAGCTAATTGTTCTTCAGTATTAACATATTCAAGACAAATTTTATTATTAGCTACATGTTCTCTTATAAAGTGATATCTAATTTCAATATGTTTTGTTCTTGAATGTTGAATTGGATTTTTAGTTAGATTTATTGCACTTGTATTATCACATCTAATTGGAGTTTTATCAAGTGTTATGCCATAATCTTCAAGTTGTCTCTTAATCCAAAGGATTTGAGCACAGCAACTTCCAGCTGCAACATATTCTGCTTCAGTAGTAAATAATGCAACCGAATTTTGCTTTTTGCTAAACTAGGAGATTAAGTTACTACCTAAGAATTGACATGCTCCACTTGTGCTTTTTCTATCTAATTTATATCCAGCATAGTCAGAGTCAGAGTATGCAATCAAGTTTAATGTCGAGTCTCTAGAATACCATAAACCTACATTTTAGTTCCACTTAAATATCTTAAGATTCTTTTTACAGCAATTAAGTGAGATTCTTTAGGTTCATATTGAAATCTAGCGCATAAACATACAGCAAACATTATATCTGGTCTACTGGCTGTTAAGTAAAGAAGAGATCCGATCATACCTCTGTAATATTTTTGATCTACTTTCTTACCATCTTCATCTTTGTCCAACTTGCATGAAGGACTCATAGAAGTTCCAAGTGGTTTGATTGACTCCATTCCAAACTTCTTAAGCAATTCTTTTGTGTATTTGGCTTGATTGATGAAAATTCCTTCTTTGCTTTGCTTGATTTGAAGTCCTAGGAAGAAGTTGAGTTCTCCCATCATGCTCATTTCAAACTCACCCTGCATCAACTTAGCAAATTCTTGACATAACAAATTGTTAGTAGCACCAAATACAATATCATCAACATATATTTGTACTACTAATAAATCCTTGTCTTTTCTTTTCAAAAATAGTGTTTTATCAACATTTCTCTTATAAAATTATTTTCAATTAGAAATTTACTTAATCTTTTGTACCAAGCTCTAGGTGCTTGTTTTAAACCATATAGTGCTTTGTGTAATTTAAAAACATGATTTGAAAATTCATGATCTTCAAAACCAGGTGGTTGTTCAACAAAAACTTCCTCATTTATAAATCCATTTAAAAATATACTTTTAACATCCATTTGAAATAATTGATATGCAAATGACATGCAAATGCAAGTAATAATCTAATTGCTTCTAGTCTAGCTACCGGTGCAAAAGTTTTATCAAAATCAATTCCTTCTTCTTGATTATATCTTTTTGTAACTAATCTAGCTTTGTTTCTAATTACTATGCCATTTTCGTCTAATTTATTTCTAAATACCCATTTTGATCCTATAACAGAGTGATCTTTAGGTCTATCTACAAGAGTCCAAACATTATTTCTAGCAAATTGATTTAATTCTTCTTACATAGCTAACATCCAATTATTATCTTTTTCTGCTTTTTCAATAGTTTTGGGTTCAATTTGAGATACAAATGCAAGATGATTATTGATGTTTCTCATTGATGATCTAGTTCTTACTCCTTGAGATGGATCACCTATAATTAATTCTTTTGGATGACCATAGGCATATCTCCAATCTCTAGGAAGATCTACATCATTATGATTTGCATCAACAACATCAACACTAGGAGAATCATTATCTTTAGCTTCTTGTTCATGATTTGAAGATACATCTATATTCAGTTTTTCAATATCTCTTTCTAGAATATTTGTATCTTCCTCATCATCAATCTTTTCAGAACTTGATGCTAAAGATTCATCAAAAATTACATGAATAGATTCTTCTACAATTAAGTTTCTCTTGTTAAACACTCTATAGGCTTTACTAGATGTTGAATATCCTAAGAAAATGCCTTCATCATATTTTGCATCAAATTTTTCTAGATTATCTTTACCATTATTATGAATGAAACATTTAACCAAATGCATGAAAGTAACTTATGTTTGGTTTTCTATTATTCCATAGTTCATAAGGAGTTTTCTTAATGATTGGCCTAATTAAAGCTCTATTAAGAATGTAACATGCCGTGTTTATAGCTTCCGCCAAAAGTACTTTGGTAAGTTGCTTTCACATAGCATGGTACGGGCCATGTCTTCTAAGGTTCTATTTTTTCTTTCAACTACTCCATTTTATTGTGGTGTTCTAGGTGCTGAAAAATTATGATGAATGCCATTTTCTATGCAAAAGTTTTCAAATAAATGATTTTCAAATTCAGTGCCATGATCACTTCTTAGAGACACTATGGTGTTGTTTTTCTCATTTGTGACCTTCTTGAAGAATTTCAAAAACAATGGAAAGGTCTCATCTTTATGTGCTAAAAATAATACCCAAGTGTATCTAGAGTAATCATCTACAATCACAAACCATATTTCTTTCCTCCTAGACTTGTGGTTCTAGTAGGTCCAAAAAGATCCATGTGAAGTAGTTCAAGTGGCCTAGAAGTGGAAACAATATTTTTAGTTTTGAAAGAATTTCTAGTTTGTTTTCAAATTGACATGCATCGCAAATTTTGTTATTTTCAAAATCTAGTTGTGGAAGTCCTTTTACTAAATCCATTCTAATTAATTTTGAAATAAGGTGTGTACTTGCATGACCTAATCTACGATGCCATAACCAACCAATCTCATTCATATTAGCATTATTAGCAACTAAGCAATGATTACTAGTAGACAAATTATCTAAATTAATCAAGTATACATTGCCATTTCTATTTCAATAAAAATAATGCTATTATCAATGGAATTAGAAACAGTGCAGATTGATGCTTCAAATGATACTTTAAAACCTTTATCACATAATTGACTAATACTTATTAGATTATGTTTTAAACCAACATATAAGACATTTTCAATATATGTGGAGGGAGTTATTTGAATTTTACCAAACCCCATGATTTGGCCTTTGCCATTGTCACCAAATGTAACAACTCCTCCTCTTTTGCTCTCAAGGGTGATGAATTGATCCTTGTCACCCGTCATGTGTCTTGAGCAGCCACTATTGAGATACCACTTTCGCTTTGATCTTTTGGCCGTAAGACACTCCTGCAAAAATAATTAAGTCTTATATTTAGGTACCCAAGCCTTCTTGGGTCCTTCATGGTTAGTGGCATAAAAGATCATTCCTTTGGGAACCCATATTTTCTTGCCTTTATTATTTAATTTTTTGTTACTATTTCTTGTATCACATTCATAGGATTTATGACCTTTCTTGTTACAATAATGACATGTAACATTATCTCTATTTTGTTCTTTTCTAAAAAAGTTTTTGACAAATTTTTGTTTTAAGTTAGGTCTATATCCTAAACCAGCTTTATCATATATAGCTCTTTGATTGCTTAACAATAAATTAAGTTTTTCAGAACTATAAGTAAATTTATCAACAATACTTTTATATTTATCAACTTCCTTCTTTAATTTATCATTTTCATTAGAAATTGATTCCTTTTCTTTTGTCAAATTATCATTTTCAGATTTTAGTATTTTAATCTCATTAGTAAGATTGTCTTTTTCTTTGATAAAAATTGAGCTATCATTTTTCAAAGACTTGTATTTCTTTTTCAAAATTTTAAAGTCATCTACTAGTTCATTGAAAGCTTCAAATAATTCATCGAAAGCAAAATCATCACAAGGGTTTTCAAAACTTACCTCATCATCCTCGTTTGCCATGAAGCAAATGTTGGCAACCTCTTTTTGTTCTTCCTCCGAAGAGGATTCATCGTTGTCGCTCCAAGTTGCAACATAGGCTTTCTTCTTCTTCTTGAAAGTCTTCTTCAGTTGAGGACAATCGTATCTAAAGTGCCCCGGTTTCTTACACTCATAGCAAATCAAGGGGTCTTTCCCTTTGTCCTTGTCCTTTTCCTTTTCTTTTTCTCCTTCCATCTTAAATCCAGATTTCTTCTTTTGGAAGGGTCTCTTTCTTCTCATGAATTTTTTGAATTTTCTTGCTAGAAGAGCTGTCTCATCATCATCATCATCATCACTGCAGCTTTCCTCACTTTCTGCAGCCTTAAGAGCTATAGTTTTCTTTTTCTTGACTTCCTCCTCTTGATGTTGTTTCATGGTTAGCTCATGAGTCATTAAGGATCCAAGTAGCTCCTCCAAGGGTAAAGTGTTGAGGTCCTTGGCTTCTTGGATTGCTGTCACCTTTGCTTCCCAAGTCCTTGGAAGTGACCTAAGAATTTTGCGAACAAGTTCAGAATTAGCATAGGTTTTCCCAAGACTCTTCAAACCATTTACAATATCGGTGAATCTAGTATACATGCATGCTATAGTTTCAGTTTGCTCCATGCTAAATAATTCATATTTATGAACAAGAATGTTTATTTTAGATTCTTTTACTTGGTTAGTACCCTCATGGGTAACCTCTAATCTATCCCAAATCTCTTTTGCGGAATTACATGTAGAAATGTGATTAAATTCGTTAGCATCTAATGAACAATATAAAACATTCATGGCCTTAGCATTGAGCTGTGCCATTTTCTATCATTATCATTCCAATCCCTTTCGGGCTTCGAAACAATAGTGCCATCAACAATGTGTGTGGTGTACTAGGTCATTAATTATAACACCCCACAATTCATAATCAGAAGCTTGAATGAATATCCTCATTCTTGCTTTCCAATATGAATAGTTGGAACCATTAAATAAGGGAGGTCTATTTGTAGAATGACCTTCGGCAAATGAAGATCCAACTTGAGCTGCCATTTGGATCTTTAGCTCTTGATCGTGTGATCAAATAAACAATGAGCACTTGCTCTGATACCAATTGTTGGCCCAGATGGCAACCCAAGAGGGGGGGTGAATTGGGTTCTTTAAAAAATTTAAACCTTTTGAAAACTATTAGCTTTAAGTTAAATGAAATTAAATGCAGGGCAAATATAAAGCACAAACAATGAGATAGAGATAGAGATAATGGAAGCACAACAAACACAATGATTTTATAGTGGTTCGGTGTATCCAACACCTACGTCCACTCCCAAGATTCACTTGGATCCACACTATAATCGACTAGATTACAGCCGAGTTGTTTTACAAGATCACAACTCAAAACTTGTTGTTTTCCCCCGGGATCACAACGAACCCAGCCGGTTTTCCGGGCTCACCAGCACAAAACCCTAAACTCAAGCTTATCTAGCTTGACCCAAGGTATACAACCTCCACTAGTTCAATCCCCCAGATTGAACCAGCACAAACAACAATGAAAAGAATTTTTCAATAATACAAAGCTCCTCAAATGAGCAGATATTCAAATGAATGAACATATAAGTTTAGAAAAGCCTGTTTGAAGTAGATTGGAGTTGAGCTTTTCTTCTTTTCTTCTTTTCCTCTTCTCTTTGGAGATGTTGAATCAGGCCTCAGCTTTGATTCGTTGCAAATATTGCGGATGAGAAGTTGGAAAATCTTCAAAACAGAGTTTCTTCTTCCCCTTTGAGAATCCTTCAATTTTTTCAAGATTGAATGCCTTGGATTCTTCTTTGAGCTTTGTGGAGTGGAAGGATTTGAATTTGAGTGCTTTTCTCTTGAGATTCAGGCTCAGGCTTTCTCGAATTTTTGATTTGAAATTTTTCTATTTTTCGTCCCTTTTCAAACGGGTGTTTTTCCCTTTTTATAGATTTCTTTTAATCCATTTTGAGAAGAAAACTAGTCGTTGGAATGTACCTGAAAACAAAATATATCCGTTAGAAATTAGGTAAAAAGGAAAATATTACCATTAGAGCTGATCTGGCAATTTAAATTTTTGTCCCAGACAGGTTGGAGTCGGCTCCAACTTTTCAGGTGTCGGCTCCAAGTCATTTTTCCAAAAATAGAAAGTTCTGAGTTCGTCGAGGAGTCGGCTCTGAAAAAGTTAGGTGTCGGCTCGCCATCGTCAGGTGTCGGCTCTCGAATACTGTAGGTGTCGGCTCCAAGATGCTCAAAAAATTAACGTTTTGTCTCCGCATCGGAGTCGGCTCCAGACACTGTAAGTGTCGGCTCCGAAACTCTGGGTGTCAGCTCCGAAACTCTAGGTGTCGGCTCCGGACCATATCAAAAATCAGAAGAAAATTTGAATGGCCATGGGGTCGGCTTCAGGAATTCTAGATATCGACTCCAGGTCCTGAAACTTTGAAATTGATGTTTTGCAATTGATTCAAAACACGTTTCTTAATTTATTTAAATTGATCAAATATTTTTGAGTCCTGAAATACTTGTCAAATCTATTAGTAATCAAATAAATATACTCAATTCCTTTATTAATCATCAAAATCAATAGTTGGGTCAACAGTTGCAGTTATTAAAAGACTATATTCTAACTATTAATTATCACCCAAGAAAGGCCAATATTGTAGCTAATGCATTAAGTAAAAAATTCTCAAGTGGGATCGTAGATTTGATCAATTTATAGATGTCTATTTTGGAGGATTTGGAGAGGTTAAGTATTAAAGTACACGCACTTATATAACCTGAAAGCTCAACTTGCTATAGAGTCAATACGATCTACTTTGATTAAGAGAATTAAAGCATCATAGAGGGAAGATGCAAAATTATAGAAATTAGATAAGTAATAGATTTAATAATTAATCAAAATGAAGGATATATAAGGATGGTTCTCTGAGATATCGTGCTAGGATACATGTTCCAAATAAACCAAGAATTAAATTAGGAGTATTGAAAGTGGTTCATAGCTTCCCCTACATTGTGCACCCTATAAGCATTATGATGCATCAAGATGTAAGAGAGTTTATGATAGAATGGTATGAAGAGAGAATTGCCCAGTATGTTGCTTAGTGCTAATAGGTAAAAGCAGAGCATCATAGACCTATGGGACTCTTACAACCTCTTAGCATTTTTCAATGGAAATAGAAACATCACCATAAACTTTGTAACTAATCTACCTAAAACTCCCAAAGAAAATATTAGTTGTATGAGTGATTGTTGACCGGTTAACGAAGTTAGCACATTTCTTGTATTTAATATTAGCATGTCCATGGAGAGATTAGCAAAAATGTATTTTAAAAAAGTTGGTAGCCTAGAGTTTCAATATCTATCTAATAGAGACATCAAATTTGTATCTTAGACTTAAAAAACCTACATAAGCCATAAAGACTAAATTAAATTTTAGAACAACCTTTCATACCCAAACAAATGGGTAATGTGAGAGAACAATTTAGATACTCAAGGACATGTTAAACGCTTGTATCCTAAATTTGGGTGGTCCATAGGATAACTACTTGCCTCTGATAGAGTTTGCATATAACAATAGTTGTTAGGCTAGCATTTAGATGGCTCCTTACAAGACACTATATAATAGAAACTATAGGTCCCCTATCTATTGGAATGATGTTAGTGAGAAGCATCTGCTAGCACCTGAGTTAGTACAATAGACTATGGATAAATTCAAACTAATAGGGAGTGGTTGCAAACAACATAAAGTAGGAAGAAGAGAGATAAACAAAGGAGTCTGAAATTCTAAGTACAGGATCATATTTTTATAAAGATGTCTCCAACCAAAGGTGTGATAATGCTAAGCATTTGAAGTAAGCTCAACCTAAGATACATAGATCCTTTTGAGATTCTTAATAGAGTTGGAGAAATGGCATATAGATTCTCCCTACCACTAGCCATCTCATGCATGCATGATGTTTTCCATTGGTATAGACTAAGGCGATATACACCAAACTCTAGTGATGTAATTAAGTGGGAGCCTCTATAGCTATGTTAGGACCTTACTTATGATTAGCATTTAATTCAAAGTATAGACGGTAAAGCATAAGCCCTGAGATGATGTACCATTCCTTACATTAAGGTTTAATGGAGAAACTATTCAAAAGAGAAGCTACCCAAGAGTTCAAGAATAACATAAAGGTAAAATACCCACCATTGTTCGATAGCCCATGCATGTTAATTTCGAAGGTGAATTATTTTCTAAGGCGGTCAAAATGTGATGCCCTATTTCTCAAAAAAATAAAGCATTTCATTACTTTGATCTAATGTTTTCCACCAAGAACCTCTAGCCTCCATCCTTTTTTGTCTCCACACTAGCCTCCTTCCCATCCATGTGACTTAACAGCCAAACAAACTCTAATAACCTCTAACAACCTGAACAACTGACTAATAGAGCCTAATTTCTTCCCTTCGAGCTCATCCCATCCCTCTCTCTCTCTCTCCCCTCCCCCCCCTCTCTTTCTTTCTCTTCCGAAGCCCTACCGCTACTATGGCAGTGGTTGACCTCTAGCTAAAGCACTATTGCTAAAGCTTCTAAAGCCCCTATTTCGAGTTGAAATAATCTACCACCTTAGCATACCTTTGGTTGAATTCTATGATCATAATCTCTACCAAAAGCTACCATACGCTTGTAGCTCTATGAAGCCAAAGACATCATCAGAGCTCATGACATTATAAAGATTTTATTACTTTACAGTTGAGCTACAAGTAACATGATCGAAGCTCAACCTCTTTAATCCAACGCAAATTTGAACGAAATAAAAACCAACTGAGATCCAAACCAAACCAATTGACCCAAATTAAGTTTACTTGAACCCTAATTGGTTTGATTAAATCCAAGTTAGATGAGCACGGAACTTAATTAATTGAGACTTGATCCCATTGATTGTTTTGACCCCAATTTGATTCTAATTAACCTAATTAAGCTGGGATGGGCCCGGAGTTGAACTCAAATCTCCATTCAATTAGATCTAAATTGAGTTTTGAGATGGTTCTAATATTATGATCTAACTAGATTGAGAATTAATTAAATGATAAATAATGAATTTGGAATTAATTATTGTAGGTAATTATTTATTTGTGAGTGAACAAGAGCTTTAAAGCATGATTTGATACTTCAGTATTTATGCCAGAGGATTTTCGTAGATTGAGCTTGAATTCTGGATTTGATTTACGAATAAAGATAAGAATCCTACTTATGCCTTTGTGGATGTATAAAAGACTTATACTTTTATAGTTGTGTAAGATTCTTACCATTCTTTTATGAAATATTATTGATTTTCTTGCATATATTTTTGATAGCATATATTATGTATAGTTATCTTTTTTCTATCATCATGTGTTGACTATGCATGGATATGATTTATATTTAAGCTATAATAGTATGATTTCAAGTTATGCATAGATATGGTATATCTTATATTATAATAGAATAGTTTGGTGATGATGATGATGCTAAGTTGAAAATTATTTTGCAGATTAAATTTTAAAAGATGTGATGGAGTAGATTGAGTAATGAGCAAGTTGCTATATTTATGCACTAATATAGCATTACTAAAATTTGAAATTATAATCAATTTTTAGGATACATTTATGCGTAAATATTTCTCAAATCAATTTATACGAACATGTTTGGATGGATCGATAGACACATCAATTATCATTCCCAACCTAATCCAAGCAATTAGTTTCCTTTTGCCTCTTCTTCTTTTTTTTTTTTGTTTTGGAGCAGAACAGTGGAAACTCTGACCTCACATTTTCAATCAATTATAAATTGCATTAGCATTATTAATTTCTCTTTTTTGGAAGAACAATCACATTTGGCATGATAGTAATGTATACTGTAGTAAACTTGTTGAATTTCAATACTGATGCGACATTTTGAAGTATAATACATACTTTCATCTCCCAAACCTTTTACTTTGAGACGGTTCACATTTCAATCAATTATCATTGTCACTTGCTAGACTCATTATTTCACTTTGCATGCTGGTTTCATCATTGTCCCCACAGCTAGACATCCGCGCATCCATAGCCTTCCTCGATTCTCGCGAATAAACTCCATTGTAACATTGTAAGCATCTTTGTTAGACATCTAGGTTCCTCTTTCCTTCTTTTAAGTATAACACAGACATGTTACAATTATCTGGAATTGAATTGCACGCGTCCGAAACAATTGTTTGGATACCTTTAATAGCAACCGCAGGCTGCGATTCACGTGCTGAAAAAAAGAAAAAGAAAAAATGAAGAACTGCATCTAAAACTGATTGTAGTTCAACTGAGAAAGCATCTTAAAAAGGATTCCATCGTTGCGACTGCTTCCCTTCCCTTCTCACAGTATCCTTATTATTAAATTAATATTATATGTTTATATTATTGTAACAATGATAATATTACAATAGCATTATAGTAATATAATAATGTTATTATAATAACACGATAACATTATTAATAATAATAGTGTAATCTTTTTTCCGTGTTGTCTAAGATCTCTTCTTGGACGTATTTTTGACGGGCTCAATGAAGTTAGTTCAATGGAGTTTAGCTCCTCTAATGCATTGAATGATGTGTGCTTTATCTTGAAAAGGACTGCAAATAAAGAAGCTATGAAAAACAACTAAACAAGAATTTTTTGGTCAGCAACTTACTAATCTTTGACATCAAAAGTGGAATGCAAAAGAATCCTGCAAGTCATAGCTTGTATCAGATATGCAGCTTGCATGTTTTAGCAAAGCCAAACGGCAGCATAGAGCTAACCATCCATCAGTATTTTTTGTTTTTTTTTTAATCATTGAGACTCTTTCAAGACTTGGGTACAAGTTGTAAAAGATGCTTACGATCACACGCATCTATCCGTTCTGCACTCAAAAATAAACGTTAAGCTAATCCACTAAGGAATGTGATGCTTTTAATCCGTTTTATGAAGTTTGCAGGACAAAGCCTGTGAATTGCTAGTACACAATGTCAGACCCTATTGAATCACCAAACAATGTAATAATTCATAGCATAAACTTCAGTGTGGATAATTGCGAGGAAAATGGAATGGTATAAGAAGGTACCAAATAATGTTCAAATTGGCAAAGTTATTTTGGGCACCCACGACCTGAGCTGCCCTCTTATCGATTTTGCCGGAACCTTCTGTCTTATTCTCAGTAAGCGGAGACGTCACACCATGAAGCCACCGGGCAAAAGAGCTTCGAGTTGCAGCATCATCAAAACATACGGCGACGACTGCATACAAAAGTTTTAACGTACAAGCCCATTAACAATATTTGGCATGATTAGTGGAACACCATGGACTCGATTCTCCTGCATCTGATTCACTGGGATATGCAACGGAGGATATTCTGATATCACGAACTCAAGAGTGCCACGACGTGTTCCACACTATTGCTTGCGTTGGTCGATGTAAATATTACATACTGTTCTTTTTGCAATTGTCTGTACAAGGATTCCAGTTGTAGAACACAAATATGAAAGCACTGGTGGTCCACAAAACATAAATGTGCATGAAAATGAGAAAAAAAAAATACTGCAGGTGGAAAAATATGCCTACAAAATCACCATGATGATGTTTTTAACATAAAAACTCGGGGGACAGTCGCTGTACAAAAATAACTCAAGTTCAAAGCCTTTGGGATTTTCTGGTAACATCACCAGTGATGATGCAATCAGCATACATGATATAATCTGCAATTTTTCAAAATGCAAAGCCACATTGAGGGGATGCTTTTCTCCCACTGCAGCAATCTCAAATACCAGGATGTTTGCTTTGGATTAAGGGCCAAAACTTTTGGTTCCAGTCCTGCTTTGGATTAAAAAAAAAAAAAAAAAATCAAATACCAACATGAGCAAGAGGCTATAAAAATTATTGCTGGCATATAAATTAAATCTTGGTCGGGAGATAGCTTCACCGCCCAACTTTGACTTGTAAGAAAACTAGGAATCCAAAGTAACAGAAAATATTGGCAGTCATATTAAAGTAGCAAAATTACAACGAAACTGTTGTTCACAGAATGCTAACAACAGTGTTTTCCAATGTAACTTGTACTGAGCCAACTTCATTGGAGCAAATAAGAAATAATATGATGCCTGGATCTGACACAAACTGAAATAGTTAATAAACACTTAAAAGACATCTTTTTCCCAAGCTCTAAACAGATGGACTCTTCTCTAGATCAAAGAAAGCACCAGCCCTCAGATGCTTTTTTTTTAAAAAAAAAACAAAACTTTTCCGTGCTCATTTAGACTTTTTTTTTTGGTTAAAAATTTTGTACATGTATAAGCATTATGCCAAATTAAATTTAAGGCAGTAACCAAACTCTTCTGCCTAACAAAATGCAATGCTATATTTTAAACGCATTGCAGACAGTATGCCTAACAGGGCTTTAGTATCTATGAGACAATAACTTTTTCCCTTTTAAAAAAAAAAATAGAAGAAGAATGAACAATACCTAAGCACTGAGCAAGCATGGCATATTAGCTCTGGGCACACTCAAAAGGATGAAAAGTTCCTTCAGTGAACTCATGCATCCTGATTCGCTCCCACAATTCGAAAGGCCTGCATGATAACTGACCTTATTAAGAAATACTCATATGGAAAAAGCCTATAAGTCGAGAGGAATTCTGTGAACAAGTCTCCTGTGCACCTATATATTCAACCGCAAAATGAAAATGGATTAATAGGTATAGGGTGCGGTGGACTTAAATTAACTCAGTCCACATGATGGCATCCTGACATCTTTTGAAAAATAGCCAATGCAGAGAACAAATATTAATGTTTCATGCAAAATTTGTATAGGCTACAACTCAACTCAACTCATCTAAGCCTTTTCCCAACTACACAAAATTTGTATAGGCTCATATCTGAAAAAAAAACCCAATCATTTAGTAAGACAATTATATTTCAGAAATTATGAGAGTTGGGAATCAAGACAAGATCAGAATGGTAGGATTCATTTGAAATCCACCAAGATCAAGTTGAACAGCAGTCTTTGACAAACCAGAGAAACTGCAGAAACTACAAAAAAAAAAAAAAAAAAGGTAGAAAGCAACTACTGGCTCTGGTAGCTAAAAGAACATTAATGTCAGTGAGGAAGACTTAGTAAGTTTCTTGTCCTTCGGAATAAACAAGAAGCCAAGGTAAATGCTCTCCAACAAGGAGAAATATGCTGTAGGGTGTCTCAAAATTGCTTCTGAACTCATCAAAGTAACAGCATATGATTTAATGATACATACCAATGGCTTGATCTAATGATCTCTATTTCATGCAAGACAATATAGAAGATGAGATTTTGAACAATGATCAGGTGGCATGATTTACTTTGGATGCTTCAATATACTTATAAGCAGGATAAATTAGTATTAACTTGATATAATTACATAAGAATGATGCATAGAAGTTTCACGAAGAAATAACAATGGAGAATGAGAAAAATACAATAGAAGACAGTTTGCACAATGATCAAGTAGCATGAATTAGTTTAGATGCTTCAATATACTTCTAAGCAGGATAAACTAATATTAACTTGATATAATTACAAAAGAAGAATGCATAGTTTCACAATAGAAAATGAAAAGAATACAACAGAAGCCCCATATCAGACGTTCAGGAAAACTAAACAACAAATACAAGGTAATAATAGCTACTAATTCTCATGTATTAAAGAATGCCATTGCCAATCAAGGGAACTCTAGCACCGAACTATGGCATCACCAAGGAGACATGATACAGGCACAACAAAATGCTCTTCAACATTGAGAAAATCATCTTGTTGATTTTTATGAACTATCCTTTTGATGATCTTGCGAAATTATGGAAAAGCTCTGGGTTCAAAGCATTGTCCTCATGTTGTCTAAAAGGTTACATGAGTGGTGAAGTGATGGTGGTCCAGTCAATGCTTTTAGAAGAATTTATTTAAGATACAAATTCTGAATGCTAGAAATTATGTATTAGAATTTATGTGCATGTTTTCCATTAAAACTTGAATTTGTTCTGCATTTAAGTTGGCCTTTTCCTAAGTACCTATTATTTGACTGTGTATATGTGTTTTTTTTTCCATTTAACTAGGAACTTGCTCTATATTTAAGCTGGTCTTTTCCTAGATAATTGTTATTTGACTTGTACCTTTAAAAAAGGCTTCCTATGATGGTTGCAAAAGACCAGTTCATGAAGTAAATCAGAAAATATCAATGTTTTTCAACCCCTCTAAGGTCTCTTTCACACGCACACACACACACTCCTCTCTTCTGTCTTTCCTCCTCTACTCTGAACTTTCCCTTCTTCCCCCTAATTACTTTCCTTCTCTAAACCAAAAAGAGCCTGGCAACTCTCCTCAAACTCAATAGGGGTTCAGCATCATTTTCTTCTAGATTTTCTTTCTTGTTGTATACATTTCACTGCTGTGATTCCTAAATCAGCAGGAAGAAAAATCCAGACCTGGGAAAACCCTAGCTGCAGTTGCAGAGCATCATTAACTCCTGCTCTTGGCAGTTCTTCCACATCCGTTAGTGGATCTGCTGTGTTTGGGCAAAAGGCAACATTTGGAGGTTTCAAATCAACTGCCAACCAGACAAATCCATTTGGACAGCATACACAGCCTGCATTTGGAAGCAACCGTTTCATTCAGCTACACCCTTGGGGGCATCAAGCAACCCTGCATTTGGTTCCATGGCTATTGCTGCCTATGGTACTCAAAGTTCCTCAGTCTTTGGATCTTCAAGCACTCCAACATTTGGTGCATCCAATGCTCCTACATTTGGAAGGCTGAGTTGCTGTGCTTGGGCACTTTAAAGGCTTTAGGGAGCTTGATTTTGCTCTGGCAAGGTAAGTGTCTCCGTCTAAAAACTCGAGCAATGTCTTATTTTAGTGTATTAGGTACAATTTAACTTTGTGTATTAAAAAAAAAAAGTAAAGAGACTTAACTGTTATTTTCAGATTCCCACTTAATAGCATACAAATATAGCCTTCTTTTACTGATGGCTGAACCACCCACATCCACATTCTACCATATCATGTCACTTTGATTGGGTGATTGAATACCTGCATGCATGCGCCTCTCAAATAGTTTATCATTTTCATTACTCTGTGCAATTTAGCTAGTTTGGCATTATCTTATTCTTTGTTCATTTTCACCATGGCCAAGAAGAATGAAAACTAGCTCAATACTCATGGCCAAGAAGAATGAAAACTAGCTCAATACTCAAATAGACACCCAAAATCAGCACACTGAATTGGACAATATTCAAGGAACTGCAAAACAACAAGGATTGACCTTAGAAAGTCTATTTGATCAGATTTTACAAATTCTTAAACACTAAGAAAAGTACCCCATTACCGAAGTCCTAGATAAGTCAGGAAGCACAATCAGTAGGGTTTGCACAGGATATCTTGCCTACACTTGGTACCAAATATGCATCAATAGAATTCATTTTGGAGCCTTCAAACTTATGATTAGATCACCACTGACTAGTGATCTTTCTCATATCCTGGACGAAGAGGTTTTTGATGCTAATGAATGCTATCCTGATGACCAACCCAGAGGGTTCCTAAGAAACACAAGGCCTCATAATAGACAAACTCTCAACCCTAGGACACTTGGCCTTTAAGGTAGGAATATTGAGACATGTTTGATAACCTTCTAGAAATGGGCATAATGATTTAGAAGACATTACTAAGAGAGTTATGATCGATATTCCTGAATATGATGGTAAGCTTGATCCAAATGTTTTTATAGATTGGTTAGATAGCATGTAAGACTACATTGAATGGTATAGCATGAGTGATATAAACCATGTTTGTTTCGCTAAGATGAAATTAGTAGGAATCTGCTAGAAAGTACTGGCAAAGCATTTAATGCAATTTGGAGCATCTTAGAGAACCATCAATCACTCAATGGAGAGTCATGAAATAAAAATTGAAGGAGAAATATTTGCCCACCTACTATAGGAGTTTGTCAAACAATTATTAAATCTTAAGCAATTAACTTCTAGTGTAACTAATTATATGGCTCGTTTTGAGAAATTTATGGTTAAATGTGAAACTGAGAAAGAGCCTTTTATCACAATCAATAGGTTCATTAATGGGCTAAGGATAGACAACAAGTATGAGGTCACACTGAGCTGTTCTGAGTCATTAAAAGAGATTTAACATAAAGCTTTCGAGAAAAAAACCAAAAGCCACTTCTTTTGATGTGTCATCACACAATTCAATTCCACCAATCGAAGTTTGTATCTCAAGAGATAGCATTGTGAAGAGTAGAGACTCCACAACTAAGAATATGAACTCCAGTTCTTCTAACCTTCATCCAAGTGGATCCAATAATGATTACCGTAGTAGCAGTTCTTCAATCTAGTATCACCATTGTCATCATAAGGGTCACGTTGCTGCCCATTGTCCTAGGTGTGCCCTAACCTTAGAATAAGATTCCAGTATCCTATTTGAGGAAGAGGATCAAGTTGTGGATCTATTAGAACACCCTAAGATGATGAGTTGGATGTTGATGATCAACATGTAAATGTAGTAAGGTGCATTTTGTCCATCACTGTTAACAATAATGAATGGAAAAGGATCAATATTTTTCATAACTTCATCAAGTGTGGAGAAAAAAAAATGTAAGTTGATCATTGATGAGGGCAGCACCATGAATGTGGTTTCTAAGTCTGCTACCTCAAACCATTTAAGATAGCTTGGGTAGATAAGACTACCCTACTTGTTACTAAGAGGTGGCTAATTTCTATTAAAATGAGTGATCATCAAAATAAGATCTATTGTGATGTCTTACCTATGGATGTAACCCATAACTTCACCTATGAATGTAACCCATATACTACTAGATCACCATTGGTTGTATGACCTTGATGTCACTAATCTTGGCAGAAAAAATACTTGTCTTTCCTTGTAAATGCAAGAATATTATTTTAAAACCTACCAAGACCACATAAAAAGAAAAGCAAACCAAATCAAGTCTATTAAGAAGAGTCTTCACATCTTAACTCATGGAGCCTTTTAAGAGAAGTATTAAGGCATAAATGCTGGATAGCTACATAGCTAAAGAATGTCCTTTTGCCCCTTCTAATTGTCAATTTGATATCTCTTCTGAGGTTAATCAATTATTAGATGAAGCTCTTGATATTACCTGATGAGTTACCAAGTGAGTTGCCACCCTTGCAGGAAATTCAGCATGCCATTGCTTTGTTTCCTAGATCGCCATTGCCTAATATTCCATGCTATAGAATGAGCCCTAAAGAAAGAGTTGAATTAAACAAATAGATAGAAGAATTTTTAGCTAGGAATTTTGTCCATCATAGCCTTAGTCCTTATGCGGTTGCTGTCCTTTGACCCCAAAGTGGATCTTGGAGGATAGTGCAAATAGTAGGGCCATTAACAAGGTTTCTGATTCCTAGGCTTGAGGATATGTTAGATATGTTAGCTGGATATGTTAGATATGTTAGCTGGCTCTAGTTGGTATTCCAAGATTAATCTTCATAATGGGTATCATTAGATCCGTGCATTAGGCAAGGTGATGAGTAGAAAATCACTTTCAAGACCTAAGATGGATTGTAGGAGTGGTTGATCATGCCTTTTGGACTATCTAATGCACCTATCACTTTTATGAGGTTTATAACTATGTCTTAGAACCATTCATAGGAAAGTTTGCGGTAGCATACTTTCATGACATCCTTATTTATAGTCAAACCAAAGAGGCATACGTAAGACATCTTTGCCAGATTTTTGTGACCCTTAGGGAAGTTAAATTGTATGCAAACTTTCTTTGTGCGGTCCTAAGTTCCCTATCTAGGTTTCATTGTCTCTACCCCTACTATTCTAATGCCTCTAATTTCAAATCCCCAAGCTCTACAGGATTGAAAGGCCATGTCTTCATTTGCTTACTATTTTTTTGTATTCATGCTGGAAAGTTTAGATGAGAACACCGTATACTATTCTAAGACCTATCATACTAATAGACAACAAGCAATAATAGAGTGACACAAGACACAAGTTCTTAGATAAAACAACTTTTCCTTCATGCTAATTTTGTTTTCTTTATAGTGACACATAGGCATGTTTTGAACATGATAAGATCTTTGACCCAGGCATGCATATCTAGAATTTTAGATCATATTAAAAATGCATTACAATAAATATTTAATAAATAAAACTAGCCACTATTCTTCTCTATCTAAAAATAAGTTGAGATGAAATAGAGCTACGGCAAATTCAATAGACAACAACAAATATGACAAACTCAAGAAGATTGAGAAGGTTCAGGAGAGGAACAAGAACTAAACATATTCATATGGATATTTTGGGATGGCTTGATTTTACAGGACAACATAGCATGAAGACTACTAATATGGTTAAAACCATGGTATGCTGTACTAGTGCATGCGGCCCTATACTAGGTGTACTATGCCAACCCATGTGTAGAACATATTGACACCATACCAGTGTGACACTGGTATGGGTTCCGACACTGAGATAGTGGACCTTGATTCAAATCAAGAATAATTCTTTTAATGAGATGGTAGCAGCCTGGGATGGTAGTATCAAACCTGGTATGATATGGACTAACAGTTCAATATCAGTTTTGTTGGGAAAAAAATGCAACTATACCTTCTAAAACCAAATGCCCATAATCCATAATTCAGAGTGGATTACTGTCAAAGGAGACTCAGAAATAGTAACATCCAACTTGAGAAGTGTAGTCATAGAAAACATTGCAGTTCTCGAAACTATGTTTTTAATCATGGCATTGGACTCCATATAGACACCTTGTGTAAGTGTGCTTCAAATATGTTTTGGCATGCCCTGACAAACATATGACACACTTTTGTATCCGGCACAACAAACAGACCATGTGTTGGTATGCAGGGCACATAAGGCCCTGTAACAATACCAATACCTTTCGAGATCAGTACAAGCCAATACTATATTGGGTCAAGATGGTACAAACCATACTACATGATTAGAAGGGTACTTAAAGCATTGCTTCAGAAACTCATTTCTTATTTGGTGATGATTTATTTCTATTATTTTTTGACATCCTATCTACAAAAATAGCCAAGAATTAATATCTCATCTTACTTGACGAAGTAGTTTTGAACATGATTTTAAATCCTGACAGGACATTCCATGAGACATTGGGATAGGTTACCATCCCAAGTGTCAAGACAGAACCACCCTATCATTGTCTTAGCATCCTAATCAGCATCCCATTCAGTGTGTCTTGAGACATCTCTTATCCTAAGTTTTGGACAGCCAGGACGACATGTCCCTTTCCATGAAAAAAATGGGATGGCTCCATCTCACAGGATTTAAAACCTTTGTTTGAAGGCTACCAATTTTTTAGTCCTCTAAAATGATTGCTCTAAGTGTCAAGATATGGTCGCTCTAAGTGAAGGCGTTTTAAGTGCCATATGAAGATTAGCAATTTGAGAATTGGATCAAACTGAGTGGCACAGCTATCATAACAATCTGTTGAGGAATCAGTATTAAACTAGGTGTCAGTACCTAGTTCCTACACAAACCAGTCTAACTGGTTCAAACTACTTGGTATGAACTGACATCAACTTGTCCTGTTTGTTACTTACCAATACCATCTAGTATCAACCGGTACAATGTGAAGAGAGGGTTGTTGGACCCCTTTTTCCTCTTTGTTTACTGTGTTTTGAATGAGAGAGAAGCAATTAAGTGCTCCTATTTCTTCATATCCAACCACTAGATATTGGAGTGTAACCACTCTCGCTTTCCCCCATATTTGGCAACAGAAAATGACATAAAAAAAAAAGAAGGAAGTTGGGGGGGGGGGGGGGGTGGGGGGGAGGAATAATGCCAAATTTTCTGAAATGCTAGTGGTGAGCATCAACGTAATTAGCTCTCAGCAAATAACTTCTAGGCTCTAGCTAAATAGGATGGCTGTTAAGACTGTTGTTTTGGTTGATATCCAGCATGATGACTTAGATGCCTCATTGTCTCTACCCTGAAATTTACAAGTCTTATATAGTGTCATTATAAATTTGAAAGTACAATCACCCTAGGAAAAAAATATACTAGAACTCCAAATAGGCAAGCAGAAGAAAGATAAATACTGCAATGATCACTCTTGAGAAGTGTCCAACATTACTAATGCTGATAAAAAGTAATGATCACTCTTGAGAAGTGTCCAACATTACTAATGCTAATAAAAAGTGCTTTCTAGAAAGCAAGGTCTGCCATATCAACATGTATCAACCATACCACACTGGTAAGGTATCGGTATGGCACCAAAGTTCGATATGATATAAACCGAACCGATTCGAATCAAGCCAAAACCAAACAGTACTATGAATGAGAGTGAAAAAATATATTAGTTCCTTATTTCGACATGGGATATGTACCCTACTATACCAACCATACCATATTGAACCAGTAAATGCTGATACAGTTCTCCATACCAATTTTGTGGGCCTTGCTAGAAAGTGTTCTTGTATGAGGAACTTACACTCATATAATGTGTTTGGTCAATTATAGTAGAAAAGCATTTTAAAAAATGTGCTTTCTTAAAAGCACCTCTAGAACAGTGTTGCTGCACAAGGAAGTTGTGCTCATATAATGTGTTTGGCTAACTGTAGTAAAAAAAAAAAAAACATTTTACTTAACTAGTGTTTATGAAAGAAAACATTTGTTTGGTAACACTAAGTAGGTATTAACCAGAAATAAGTTGTTTTTAAATATTATGAACCCAATGTAGACATTTTATAACAGATATCTGTGGGAAGAGACGTGTGCCAAAAATAGCTGCCTAGTAACACAACCTGCAAGCCAAATGTCTCCTAAAAGTAAGATAAAAATCTCTATTTTTGACAAAACCCTATTAGAGATTACTTACCAAACAACAATTTTTCCCCTAAAATTGGACTCTTTGCCTTTAAGGTTAGGGGGAAAAAAAAACCTTTATAAGCACAGCCAAACATGCCCTTAGAAAATACAATGTCAACAGTGTGGATTTTGTATTGGAACAACATTTATGATAATCTTACAGCACAGCTCCATGATTGCAGCACAATCTGCGCTGATTATTTCCTATAGCACTTAACACATCTGCAATCTCTGGTCCTGCTGCTCCTCCTGCAACCATTGATGGAACTGCTGCATGTGGTGTCCACATCTGCAAATATTTATGGTCAGAAACCAACTCTCCGTTTCCTAGTACCCATTAAAGATTTCTGTTTATCATAATTACCTTAATTGTGTTATCAATTCCACTTGTTGCAACAGCACAATCAAATGGATGGCACTGTACACAGTTCACAACTAGAAAAGACACAAAACTAATCATAAAAGTTTTTTTTTTAAAAAAAAATACAACTGTGACAGAGAAGATGTCATTACCAGCTTCATCTCCAGCAAGCATTTTAATAAGCCTTCCTGTTCTCTTCTCCCAAATAAACCACCTTCCATCATCACTTCCACTAGCAACAAACTCTCCTGCAAGGGTAACATGATGCATGAGACAAATCAATAGCAAGCATGACTACTATAAGTGGGCTTAGTTCATTTAACAGTATGCTTTCAATCATGAGCATTGTTTTAGTGCTGAGAATAAAGCAGCCAATGCATTCAGCAAAGTAATGGACATTTTGCATGAGGCAAGTGCCCATGATCAAATATGAATGAACAAACAATAAGCACAATGCTAGCTGGATATCAGAAATCTACACCTCTTGATGGGGATGCATGGGCATCAATTAGATGATACCTCTTAAGAAGTACCCTATGCATTCATTAATAAACATCGAGTTTTTCTTGTCTAGAAGTCACATGCTGGGGTGTAGCATGTCATTTTGGATGGGATAACCATTGCCTTGTCCAGGGACTGGTTTTACTGCACTAGCCTGAAGAGGGAAGAACACATAATATGAGACTCACTGCCAATGCCGCAAATCCCATGGCAAGAACATGGCATGGATTTTGTAATGGGACAACTTGAAAATGGGGCTACTTGGGACCATTCAGGGTCATGACTCAATTGTTGTTATCATGGAACTCTTCTTAAAAAGTGGCATGTTTTGTTTCTTACAGTAAGATGGCTGTGTGACACACGTTGCTCAGATATTCCTCCACAATATTGTAGGGTCACAGTCTTCCTAAACCGTCACTCATGGGGATAGTCATTATGTAAGCATCTTCTTAAAAACTAATATCACTCCAACTCTCTTCACCTCATCATTCCATATCATTGGGCATTAAAGGTACTCAATAAGGAAGTTAGTTGTCTTTAGGTGAAAACATGACTAGTTGGGACAAGATTCTACCTCTGAGTTTTCTCATAACAATCCAATCAACCATTCTGTAAGTCATGGTCCACTCAAGATTGTCACAGATAATAACCTTATGAAGCCTTATATTTGCACCAGAAACCAAACCTCACGAACATGCAACCATTTGCTAGGTCTCTCTATTATTTGCACAATGATAAAACCTAAATAAAGTGGGGCAAACAAGAAAAAAGAAGTAAGTTCAATGTAGAAAATTTCCAAAGGACAGCTTAAAGAGGCTCCATGCCATGCCCAATATGTGACTCTGTACAACATCTTCAGGAAGATTAGTGTTAATATTTATGCATGGTACTCCTCTAGAAGTGGCAATTAGCAATTTATTTGACCCAAAAGACTTGAAAGCAAGCAAAAATAGCCTCAATTGATTCATGGAGGTGGCTATCTGCACCCTAATCTTTCAATCCATTCTTGTTCATTCGATGCAGCATAATACCATCACTCCCATCCATACTTACCCTATCTAAATGACTATTGTACCATTTTTACAGAGGAAATCACTTGGGGATGTCGTAGACTTCATATGATCTCCGCACATCAAAATATACCAGAAGTTCTTGTCTTAATTAGCAGGGTTAGTCTTTTATAGAATGTATGTTGATCAGAAAGGAGCTAAAAAGACTTAACCCAAAATTACACATCACATACCATAGTTCTATTCACTTGAGAGAAAGTTCCCAACTTGGGAAGAGTCAAACACACCTTTTGGACATATTAGAGTGATATTTACGGACTCTAGCCTTCAGCCCATGGCCTCCGTGCCAAGGATCATTTAAGTCTTTAACATAGAGTTAGTACATTAGTTTCAGTTACTTCCCTTTTAGAGTGCTTTATGATACTCTCTCGATGGTCCAGGGTATTGAATAAGAAATCAAGGAGTCATGTGGTCAGGATTAGTCACGCAGAGACTATTGAGAAACGAACCTTTTCTGCCCTTTGGTGCTTTATAAATATTTTGTCCTTAAGCCTTCTGCTTTTGACCTCTGCACAAGGTGCTGACATGCTGAGAGCCCATCAAAGTGAATCTAGATTTCCTCTTACACGCCTCTGTCTTCATTCACCTTTCTAGCTTCTCATCTTTTCTTCTGTTTTGTTTTTTCTCCTCTCCCTTCATCCAATCTCAACTGCATAATCCCAATCCGCATAAGGCCATCAAACAACCCCGTTTCCTGCATCTTGGCAGCAAGAGCTTTCTGCTGTTCAAAGCATGGCAGCTGGCCCTTATATTCATTAGACCAAACCCTGCCCATAATCAATTGATCCAGATGCAGGTCTAATCAGCCACCAAATTTTACCTAGAAGCCTTTCTTAAGGTAGTGAGTCCACCCCCTTTCAACTCCTAACCAGTGCACCATCAGCTCTAAAGCCAATAACCTCTAGATCATCTTATGACCTAACCCACATACCTCTGCCCCTACGCACCTTCTCATTCATTCAAATCCATCACTTCCAGGCTTTAAACCTGAACCCTACAAATCCCTCAAGCAAACAGCAAATTCATAACCCTAGCCATCTAGTGATCTACACCGTTTCTTAAATCTGAAGTGAAAGATCTGACACCTCTTGTCACAGATTCCCAGCAACCTCGCATAAACACTGAAAATAAAACTTGATCCCTAGTAGCAAATAGTGTATCTTCCTTAAACCACTCAAGAAGTTTAAGATCATCAAAGGCTCTCAATCATTTGACAGCTTGGCAGCCATATTTGTGATTTAGGAGAGAAGTTGATCATATGCTCAAAGAATTTTCAAGAAATGCCTAAATCAGCATCATACCATGGTCACCTTTTTTATCTTTTTTGAGGTGGGAAAACTTTTCAGCCCTACCTGATCATGACAACACACCCTTCCGGTGCTGGAGGTTGTGCACTCCTCCCCATCCAGCAACCCTTTAAGCAAGCTCCCTGCCCTTCAGTGACCTCCCATCCTCTTCTACAGCTCTCCTCCCTACCCCCTTCTAATACCATGTGCCGCCATCCTCCACTCCATTGCTGCACCCCCCCCCAATCCACTTGCCCTCATCTCTCTCTCCCCGCCACCTCCAGCTTCCCAATGTTATACTCTTCTTCCACTTACTTTCTCTCATACACCACCACTGGTTTCCCACCTTCATCCTTTTCCATCCCTCTCAGCCCCTCCACCAACTTTTCTACAATCCTCGACCATCAACCACCATGCTTTTCCCCTCTATTGTCAATACCCAAACAACCAATCCTCCTCTCCACCTCTCTTTCAAGAGATCTGATATCAACCATATGACCAAACAAACAAAAATGCATTTGTAATTACAGCTACAGACAATCAAATAAAAACCGATATTGCAGATCCAAATATTTTGCAGCTTTTGTAGTACAACTACAAATCATTCTACATGCAAATGGGTTTGCAGGGAACCAAACAGACCCTAAGAGTGTTCACAGCTGGTTTTCTTTAATTCTAATATAAGCCAACATTAATTGCATGCTTGCTTTTTATTAGGTTTCCTCCTTATCAAACAGAACACTGAAAGAAGTAGATTATGTTAATTGGCATTTTTTTATTCCTTCTGTTGCATTTTGTCCGCTGTGGCATATAGTGTTTCTTCATCTCCGTCCATCATTAGGAGGTAGCAGTTATAAAGGTATATACCATTAATAACCAAATGATATATTAAATGGTTAGCGAATACAGATTTAACAGAATGAAAATGCTGCTTGATGATCTCATCCTGGGGAATTAAATTGATGTTATTAATGTCAGATGTAACACTTATAACATGAGGTACAGTTTACACGTGCATCAGTACCTACCACACAAAAAGAGGCGAGGAGCATTTTTCATAAAAGAGATATTGAACGAGCTTATGAGAATATAAATGGGATTTAAAAAGAAATGGCTGTTCTAGGCATGCACACATGCATGTGTATTTAGAAAAGAAAAAGAAAAAAAAAAAAGTCTCATGACCACTAGCTGTAATGTCCTTACCCGTTGAAAGCAAAAGGAAATTTAAGTTCTACAAAAAGACATCAGACAAGAAATTTTATCACTTCCTCTCCTGTTCACATATGAGATGGTAAGCCTAATAAACTCAATAAAAAGGATTAGGATGGCAGAAGTAAAGCACTAATGAGAATTTAACTAATCGACTGAATTATTTATCATGTTCCACAAGTTGATAATACATTCATGTCTTGCACTTGACCTTTGCAAAGAAACCAAGAAATAAGTTGTAGACACATTAGTGTTTTTCTTCTTTACAAACATGCTAGGGTTTTGCAAAGACTTCAAAAATAAATTTGTGAACTTTAACTCTGTTTTGAGGTGCTCTAAGGATCGAGGGTCAAAGCAGAAAAGGGTAAAGAGTGCCTTAGTGGTCATTGGGATGGAGGATATTGAAGTTGGAGAAACTCTAATGAATTGTATGATCAAGAAATTTTTATTAGGTAATTTTCCTTGTCAGATATCTGATTGTAGAACCAAGAACCACAGCCATAGCATTAATTAGAAAACCAATTCCTGTGCCTTCCATTAAAGATCCACACCTGTCATCCAGATGTCCCATTAAATGATGTGGAGAACCAAATTTCAAAGGGTACATCCAGATCATTAATGAAAAACAGATAATCCTACACACTGCATTGTATTCTCGATTACCCGTAGATTCACTTCCATGGAAATGGTGGCAAGAGCAAGTATATGCAAAATGCATACGGCGTCATTTATAGTCTTATAGGGTCGTTCCGCTTCAACATCTCAATACTTGGCCCTAAAATGATACTCTAGACTTTCCCTCTTCCAAGATCAATAACTCAAGAAAAGTGCCATATTATCTTTTTTTTCTTTCTGGTGCAGTGAAGTGACATGCAAAAACCAGCATATTTTATTGAAAAAATACACAGAAAACTCAAATTGTGGATAAATTCAATCCAGCACTCATGAACAGTCAAATAAACCAACAACCTCCTGCATGAAGAACCTAGATTATGAGATGCAACAAAAGTTCAACTATTTTGCAATGTGTATTTCCATTTATCAATAAAGAGAAGGAAAAACTTGCTTGTTTTGTGCACCTTGTTGGCCAAGAAAGCTAGCTTGCTTTATATCTGTCCCGATATTGCAATGGCCAATAAATCTTTGTTTCATATCAATCACAACCTCAGGCTGCAGAACATAGAAGGTCACATATTGTATCAAAATAAAAAATAAAATGAGAGAGAAAACAGAAGAACACTCAAATATTAAAACAACCATGCATACATCAAATAACGTTATACATATTTCCATCCTTACAGGCCATGGTGCAATTCTGAACAGCACGATAACCAATTCAGTGTTGGAACAATAAATGATTATAGTGAATAGTGGCACTGTTCCAATTATAGCTTTGTTAAAACTTAAAACCAAGTTTCAGGTCATTCACGATTTTACTAGCACAAGGATTTTTGAATGGATGCCCACAACTCACAACAAATTTGAACTGGATATAATCCCTGTATCAAATAATTATTTTACCCTGACACAAGCAATATGAAGAATGAGAGAGAGAGAGAGAGAGAGAGAGAGAGAGAGAGAGAGAAAAGAACAGCTAGGAACAGAGGGTCGCACACACTTTGGCAGAAGTTTTAAGATGTATGGCATGCAAATCTGAATGTTAAAAATGCAACAGCAGTGCCAACTACTTGTCAGTAGTAACAAGTTAGATTCAGCTAAATGCTCTCAGGGGGAAGAAAACCTGATAAGAATGATTTTCACATTGAGAAAAAGACGAAGGAGATCCATGTGAACCATCCGTACTGTAGTTTTCTCTAGCTGAGTCATCTCTTTGAAGAAATCTCAAATTTAAACTTCCTCCAAGAATGCTTAACTCATTATCATGGCCCTCATCTCCTGATATTGATGTTTCAAAGTCCAACTCCATTTCTTCCTCATGGTCAGAATCCTCTCTCTCATACCGACTTTGAGATGTGCTACTCAGCTCTGACCGGAAGAGTACATCACTCAATGACTTTAACACTCCATGTCGCACTTCAGTCTTAGATGTTTCTTCATTGTCCTTTCTGCTTTTCTGAGCTTCAGCTGTATCAAAATAACATAACAGCACACTTTTGAGACAACTTTTGTAGAGACCTAAGAAATGCATGTGCAAAGTGCGAACCACACAAATGTGTTTGATTGCACATGTAAGTATTTGCAGTGTATGCATATGCAAAGGCAATAAGAACAAAAGATTTCTCCATTACAAGTTGCATAGAAAATTTATATATGCAATGGATCTGCAGCTATAATATATTTTAGATAGTTCATATCACAATAATCCAAACTGATTATACAGAAGCAATTTGCAATCAAGTAACACCATCCATTATTTCCTGAAATGGTACAAGGATGCAGCATAAGTGACCAATATAATCCATCCATTTAGACTACTAACCCCTCCCCCCACCACCACCACATCCAAACAAAAAGAAGGAAAAGAAATAAGAAAAATAAAAGAAAATACAAAAAATAAAAAGAACAGTCAACACATCTGAAAAAGTACCGAGTATAACAGACTCTTAACATCAGCGCTTTAGTCTAGATTGGCAATTAAAAGCATGGGAATGAATAAGATGTATTATAAGAACTTAGAATGAACAAGAGGTATTATAAGAAATTAGACATGGAGAATTTAAAAATAATATGGAATTCATAGAGAGAGAGAGAGAGGATATGGTGGTAGGAAAAATATAGGATAAGGGAGAAAGGCACATCCAAAATGATATGTGAAGAAATTCTGGAAGTTTTCTGAGAAAAAGGTTAAAAACAAGCCCCATCATACCTGGTACGTTACTCAAGACCATGAACGGTAAACTAATCTACAAGGAATGTTTAACATATACCAATTTTAGATGATTGCATGAAATAAAGAACTGTTTGACATACCTCTGCCAGTCATAGTTAGCTTGGCATGGTGTCATGCAATAAAGTGTCACGCCGACTGCCCATGCTAAGGCTTGTGGCAAAGAAAATCGGTCCATGCTGGGCTAATGCCAGTCCATATTGGACCAATATTCAAGAAACAAAGGCACATACCTAGATACCATGCCCATGCCTAACCAGCAGAGTAAAGAACATAGGGTATCGAGTAGTATGGTATGGTATCCTAATCCATGAGCTGCACATTCGTCCTAAATCCAGAGCATACCAAAATGATGCTCAGTTTAATCCTATGAGTTCATTAAATAAAAATTTTGACTGCAAGTCCACACCATATTGGCAAGAAGTAGGCTCAATTCCTCTTAAACTCCAGTGACTATAAAACCAAGCACACATACAAATAATTATGATGCTAATAAATTCCACATGGCCAGTGGTAGAAAGAACCACCAAAATCAATATTAACAGATAAAAGTGAATGCATGTACAGTTACTTGACACGAGAAATAACTTGTAAAGATCAAACTATCAGAAGAATAATGAGCTCTAAAGAACAATAGTGGGCTTTGGATAAATTTTTAGGGGCAAAAAAACCACAACAACATATCAATGGTAGCAGGAAAAATCCAACCGATATGACCTTAGTAGCAGGAATTTTCCATTTAGAGCGACAAATCTGCTTCCAAATCTTCTTAGAAACTTGTCCCCACACCAGCTTCCAATGTGTTTTCTTACCAAATTATTTAAAGAGATCAGCTTCCTCATACCCACACCCAACCTGCTTATGATAACTAAGGTTTGGCAAGGTTACCAATTTTTAGTTCAGCTTTCTTAAAAAATTTAAAAAAACAGAAACCAGTTTCCTTTTTTCTGAAAATCAACCAAAACTTGTTAGGTGGTGAATATGGTTATGATGGTGGAAGCGATGGTGATGGTCACTAACAGGTGGCAGTTGATAGGGGCCAGTGGTCGGCAACGGCAACTGGCGGAAGGCAGTGGTGGCAGACAGCAACAGCCGGCAATGGCCATTGCCAGGCAGTTTCTGAACTTCAAAACAGTCAAATACAAAGTTTCTGGTTTCCACATTTTCTAGAAATTGGTTGCCAATTTTTAAAAAGTTTATAAATGGAAGCTGCATACCAAACACCAATATTGTCTTTGTTTCTGTGAATTTGAAAAAAAAAATATTGGAAATTGGAAACCATGCTAAACATGGCCTAATTATCTAACACCAGCATCCCATATTCTTCGTACACCATCCCCACCTAGAGGTTGGCAATGCATACAGGATGAGCATAGATAAAAATAACAAGTTGGGGAGTTATACTTGTCTGTTGGCAAAAAGGATCGACAAGCATCTACCACAATCCTAGGGGCCAAAACAACTAAAATAAGCCCCTGACTTAACATTTCATAAGTTACTACTGTCCTGTTCCAACTGTAGTTGAGGGACCTACCTTCTATTCACGAGGATTCATGATACTGGGCACAGCAGGTATGTTGTTTCTCAAAGATCTTTTCTCACAATGCAGCAGACCCAAAAATAAAGGGGGAAATTTAACTCCTATAGTCTTTCGGAGGCTTATACACAACAATAATAGTCAAAGCATGAGAACCATTAAACTAAAATGCAAAGTTACAGAACATTCAAATTCTATAGCCTAACCTGCAGAAAGAAGATTTTTTATTCTCTCTAGCATTGCAGCAGTATCAGAGTTTGATGGAGCCAAATTATGAGCCACCTCTGCAAACTCTAAAGCTTCTTTATTTTTCCCTAACTGCACCAAATTTCAAGCAATTCAAAATAAATTCATTCCTTCTAAACATCAAACGTTGAGCGATTTCTTCAAGAGGTAAAGAAGCTTATCAAATGATTTACATGACAATCATTAAGGATGTACCTGAAGAAGTGCTTCTGACATGAAATAGTATGCATTAAATGATGAGGCATTTATAAATCGAGCTTTGTTGCAATCTCTTATAGCCATGTGAACATCATTTTTCCACTTCCTCTGAAACCAAGATGTCATGTTTGGCACATTCTAACAAAATTGAATTTTATACTTAGAAATAATAGGATTATGCTGAACCTTAAGAAGCAATGCCGCTCGAATGCACAAGCACTCATGTTGCAGTGAAAGGCCAATCTTAGGACCCTTTCCATCCAGTACTTCATGGCATGCTTCTATTCCATAAAATAAGTTTGAGCTTTCATCCAAAGCTTTTGCTGCGTCTTGAACTAATTTCGTGCACATGTCAAGCTAAAATTGGGTATTAGCATGGGCATAAAGATCCATACACAAAAAGCATATAGTTATTGAACTATTATTAAATGATACAATGTCAAACTATCCCACCCTGCGCAAATCATATTTTCTTTTAGGCATGTTCTCTAATGAGGCTGCTGGTGCTGAAGATACTTTTGTTTCTTTAAACAAAGGAGCTGCATACAATTGCTTTGGAATGTCATCTGCAGTGTATCTCATAATGCTGTGACCATCTAGAAGTTACAAATAAAAGGTTAGTTACCAGTCAGATGCACATGAAGAAAATGCAAATTAAAGTACAAATATACATTGCCAAACATATTATTAGCATCACTTCCGCTAATATCAGCGCCTAAAGTAACAAAGTATTTGATATTAAATGTTGCTGTTATTCACAACCTCGCCATACTTTCAGCTCAATGAAAATACAAAATCAAGGTGACCCAGCTCCTATGTCTAATTTATCATGATTATGATGTTCTGTCTTGCTTGTCCTACTGAGCAAATTGTCTAAGTAGATATTAACTACTTAAAAACCTTCTCCTCAAGGATTTGTCTTAAAAAATTGCTATGCTGATAAGGAATCAACAATCAGTGTGCATCACCAAATTACTAGCAAATGTTGGAAGAGCACAACACAGAAAATGATAAAACTAAAATTAAATATAGATGGATACTTAAGGTCAACTTACTTTGCTACATTTATAAGGATACGCATTTTTTTTAATGCAATGCGTAAGAGGTATGAAATGTGAAGACAAAAATCATTGTTGTGTTGTGTTGGTTTGTTCCTAGAACATGTCACTTGTGAGAAGTTTCTTAAAATTTCTTTGAATGCCTTTGTTTCATGGAAGGTTTAATTAATTGCATGAATTAATAGCGCAAGGCAGCTTTTAACAGCAAACCAGCAAAATCCCTCTTATCTTCTCTTTTCTAGTTTTCTCCTTGTACTCTTGCCTTTAATATTTTTTTTATATACATAAAGATGCAGGCTTTACCCATATTATACATAGAAATAAGGAGTGCTAGAATATTATGGAGATGTATGTCAAGGACCACCCAGCACATCTTTCCCTTTGTAGTGCAGGTATCACAGACCATGTAAAGTGAGGACATGAAAGGTTTGGCATATTTAACCTTCACGCACAACTAATTCTAGCAGTCCTCATTTGGCACATTTAAACTTGCCAGCATAGCAGATCTGGGAAAGGACATTACATTTGTTACGCGGATATTTAACCTTTTTCCTTCACGCACAACTCATGTCAAATACTCTACCAGAAGAAGCAATGCTATGTCACAAATTCATCAATTATGTCCAAACAACAAAGAAAAATTCTAAAGCTAAGACTTTTTGAAATGATTTGATCTCACTTTTGCATCAATATTTTTATTGAAGGAATCATGTGTTTTAGAAACCATTGTGCTGATAGAGTATTTCCAATTCATGCCCTCCCTTTATTGCTAAAGCTGTGTATCCTATTTCCTCCTATCAAGAGACCTTGCTAGCTCCCCACATCTACCTTACCTACCACCACCTTTAAGCAAGTATGCAAGACTCGCACATTTTAGACCATGTTTTCACCGCATTAAACATCATATAAATTCTTAGAACTCAAAAATCCTTTAGATATTTGTTACCTTGTATATTCGTTACCTATGCTTCAAATGGTAAAAATGGACACCAGTAACGTTATCAGTTGCATAAATTAATGTTTAGAAAGTATTTAAAACATTTTAATTTTTGATCTTCATCTGAGCTGTAAAACTATTATGAACTTCGACTAGCCATCATGCATCTTGGCACAATGCACAGATATGTTAGCCATGTACCGGGAACATAGACATGCACATGTTAGTTATGCCTTGGGAGTATAAAAAGGCTTGAAGTAGACAACGAAAGCTATAAAGCATACCATAGTTAACATCCATTAAATAAACATGTTCGCCACTATAACTCAATAGCACCTCTTCACCATTTGGGCTGAATGTTACATGTGTCAAGTGCAAGCTCGACTTTCTCTGAAAATAGACAATTTTAAACTTTGAGACCAGAAGGTTTGAGTTAAAAACAAATTGATATAATATCATGGAGGAAGCAATTCATAAAGCTAAGAATTGTTTCAGAAAGCAAAGGAAGCACCAAAAAGATGACAATTACTTTGGCAATCATGCAGATAAAAGAAGGTATAACAACATACCGTGAAGTGTGAATCCTAAAGTCATGATTTCATACTTAAAACCTACATAATCAAAACATTATGCTGAAAGCTTCATAACATACACGCTCAGAAAGATGCATCGGGCAGAAATAATTAACACATGGAGGCGGCTTCATTTTCATCTGGCTAGAGCTCAAGGATGGAAGCATTCTTCGATCATATAGCCGTACAAATGCATCACTGCCCAAGCATCAAGGCAAGGGAGGGAACAAAACAACAGAAACAGTATTTAGTAACAATCCTCATTCTTAAAGTTTGAAAAAATGGTCGGGGGTTGAGGGAGTCCAAAGAGGTTACCTGCCACCCACAAGGAGTTGATGGGGACGAGTGGAACTGATATCACAAGTCTTCAATGCCAGACATTGCTTAGGAGAATCAACCAATGATTTCTTTGCCCCATACCTAAGATCAAGCTACCACAACATGCCAAGCGAGACAGTAAAGAAATTAAAGCAATATAGACAAATATAAAATTAACTCATAAATATCAATGCCAAGGAAAGCCCTTTTCATAGCAGTTCTTTAAGCACAAAAACATGTGGATGACATCATGATATGCAAGCTAAGCACATGAACCAATAGCCATATAGGCTATGAAAGACCTTTAGGAAGCTTAAGTTTATTTGTTTAAAATCATGAAATATGAAGTGTCTCCTATCTTGATGCTGATAATAATAACTGTAGAAAACTTGGTGTACTATATCAAGATAACCAAAACACACACACATGGCATTAAATATAACAAAATAAACTAAATATTCAAAGCACAAATTAAAACAATTCTCCTTAACAAGAACAAGTAAGCAGCTCCAAGTCACAATGTATAGATACAATAAAAACCCTAACATAGGCAGATTAGCATAATGACCAAATAGGTCAGCTGCATGTGGAAGAGAATGCCGGACTCTAAAATATCTTCATCACCAGACAATGAAAGCAGAAAGATTGATAGGTCTTCATGCCTGTGGATCTTCTCAGAGCCAATAAAAATAATAGAGGGTCATTATTTCTGATCCACTTCAGCTAAATCTTGAAAGAATTGGCCAGGAATTTCACAGTAAAAGCAAAAATGAGCTAGAGGATGAAACCTATGAAGTACAAGTAAAGCAGCATGCAACTGTAAAAGTATCCCAATGCCAGTACTACAAGCAATCGGATAAATAAGAGACTAAGCAACCTTGGTGAGTAGGTCAACCAAGCTGACTCAATGTGGAAAGATGCAAGAGATTGCCCAAAAGAGCCTCAAACTTGAGGTACAGTTGCATCAAGAACATTAATAATCACATTGATACTCCATAACACAAAGTAGTGGAAGCCCAAACTATTCATATTGGAAGCCTAACATTAATGTGCAAACCTGCAGAATCAACTGCTCACACTGTTAAGCAAGTTGTCAGTACCCTAGAAAAAGATTCGTGGCCTCCAATAGACCAATACAAGGCTGGCAGGAAGCAATACATACAATATAACTTACCAAGCCTGTAACTTGCCGACATAGTATGTGCCACACAGCAAAGATCAGCATACCAAGATACTTTGATCTGTGGTCTGCACTGTGCAAGATTGTGTGATGTGCATTTATCTTGGTTAAGGGTGAAGTTTGTCAACCAGTCCTCCTTGTATTCAACTTAGTTTGCACCAACCTTCCTTTAAAATGTTTTTTTTATAATATTTATCTTTCAGGATCTGCTATTATTACTAAATTACCAATTCCATTCTAATTGTGTTATTAAGTGCTTATGACTTCCAATGGCTTTGGACTGAAAATATCCCTGTTCTCATCATCTCATTCAACCAAAATCCACTTAATGCAACATTTCAAATCTTGCATCCAAACTTAAGAGAATTTTGAACAACTTTGATGCAGCGGGTGTATTGATACAAAAATCTTTATAGATGGTTCACCTAAAAGGCAAATCCCCACAGTGTTAATAATAACTTCATCATTTCAGTAATTTACTTCTAATCACAATTCTTTGTTCCATAATACGCCATTTTATAACCACATACAGATATGCAGTGCATACTCCATAAAAGGATTGAAAATGTTGCATTTCCTTCCAAAGTAAGTTTCATCCATTATACTGCATACTTAGAACATCATCAATCCATCAATTCTGCTGATATTTGCACTGATTTTGAATCTTATAAATATAAATATATATATTTTTTAATTCTTACATACATCAAGGTAGATATCTAACCTATCAATATTTGGCCTCAGATAGGCAACCAATATAGATTTGCATGATAAACAAGCATCCCTTGTTGCAAGTTAGACTTCTTCAAAACACTGGTAACACGTTATGGCATGTAAACATCAATTTAAAAGCCAGCTGACAACCAACTTGCAAATATCTCCAAATTTAGAAACATTCAACTATTGTGCTTCAACTTTTTAATCAAGTATTCTTTTCCCTATTTTTCTCAAGTTAATATTTATAGTATGCCATTTAATATTTGGCAACTTCATAAATAATTCACAATTTTGATAAACAATCTATTATTTTCACTGATCTTTTCCATATCTTGTTCAATTGTGGCTTCTCATAAAATTAGTCAGTTTCTATAGTCATTTCTATCATAGCACAAATTTCCAGTTTTCCTTCAAAATTTTTGCATTTATAAAGTTCTGTACAAATCAATCTGAAATCCTAACAACATGCCAGTGGCTGTAGAAAAACCTTCCAATAACAACATAGAACTTGGTTGTCCATTTCAAAGGACTTCACAATATATACGAACAAATGAGAGGTGGCATCCAATAAGCCAATCCCTTGAGCGTGGAGCAATTATTTTGCCAGCAATTATTTTGCCAATGTCCCATGATGAATAGTATTCCCATTTTGCAACTAATAACTTGCACTTTTCTTGAAACTGCTATATAGGCAAGTAGACTGGAGTTGCCAAGTTTCTTAAAAAGAAAGAAAGAAAGAAAGGAAAAGGAAAAAGAGTCTTTGTCTTATGTAGTGCTGTTTCATCCTTTGTCTTATGTTATCCATATAGCACAGTTGCCACCTGTTGAAAGAATACCTACTGTATAGGGCACTTGTCGTATAAATGTTATTCACATAGGATACTGACCTTTCCTAAACAAGTCAAGTGTGTGACTAGACCAGCTTGTCAGCAAAATCATACACGAGTACATACTATAAATCAGACTTCTGTACTCCTAAAACCATAAAGGAAAACAATAAAACAATGAGGAAACACCTACTAAAAGCCTTAGAATGAAACAAAGAGGTCAGTAACATCATTTGCAGAATCGAAAGGTGAGAATGAGTTCAGAAAACTCCTCAGTGTAGTAAAACTAAGTTCCTTTCTGCATTGGCTTGACAAGTTGCGCCTAACTTAACATTAAAAGGCTTGCATACTTGTCTTGCTGTTACATGGGGATGGTTATAAACATAGACCAATTATATCGTGCTGAAAAAGAAATTTTACTTACCAGTACGTTATGGCATTCCTGATTTGAAGATCCAGCAGGCGGGCATGAAACACTTTCACGAAAGTCATGTTGTCTTAGAGTCCCGTCCTCACTCGCACTCCATACTACATTAGGATTCCCAACTTCCACCTAGATACAACAAACAGCCATGCAGTATAAATTCAGAAGATCCAGTTCAAATAAATCAAATCCAAAACATCAAAAACATTGCATATTGAAAGAAATTATCTGATATGTTTGAATATGATGCTGATGCCCCAATGAATTTCATTCAAAAACAAAAAGGAAAAACTGCTACAGAAGTGGCATTTCCAGATCATGATTCATGGAAAGACCAGCCTCCAGGTAAACCATGAAATTCCATATAAACACATATCATCTATAGAGTTGGAATCTTACAGCTAGCTTCTTGACCCTCCTTGAGTGACACTGGTACGATGCTGCAGGTTCTAGAGCAATTTCTTGAGAACTTTTCCCACTTAAATGAGATATATTGAAAAGGCGAACCTAGAAAAAGAGTTTAGTAACAATATACTAACAGTCTCCAACAACATAAACAATAATTCTTTTTTGCAGTAACAGTATTACCTGTGCATCTCCTGCCCCTGACACAACAAGTTCATCAGACGTCTCAGGGACAAATTTAGTGCAAAATATGTTGGAAGAATGTCCAGTCTCAATGCTATGCAAAAGCTTCCGGCTATTGTAACTCCATATATTAATCTGCAGAAATGAATGCATCAAACATTAAGATGTAATAACAGACATGGTCTTTTCTTCAGCTACTTAATGAGGCCATTGTCAACCAAAGAAGCAAACTAGATAAGCAACACATCAAAAGGCAATTACAGATGGAGGAATGAACCAACTTTGTCAATAGAATCCATAGAATAAAATGCCATTGGCACCAAAATGTGTGAGTGAGAGAGAGAGAGAGAGAGAGAGAGCAGTGATATATACAACAATATAGACGGTGTAGAGATAATGGCAGGTCTTTTATTCCGCAATGAAAGATAGGCCATCATTATAAATTTAAATTAATAATAAAAGGACTGTGGAAACATAATAATCTATGCCATTATGTATATAAGTTTCATAACATGCTAGTCTATATGATGCAATGCAAAGCAGTATCGATAAAACGATCAAGCAAGGATCTGCGAGCATATATCCAAGCAATGACACCATAATATGCCATCTTCTTAGCAATATCTGTGGCAATCTTGAGATAAAGACATTCAAGGGATAGCATTGCCTGACAACTTCTAATCACTATCCAATTGCAACACTTCGTAAACAAGACAAAGTTTCAGTAAGTGCCAGCAGATGCCAGGCCAGTACCTGCACTCAACATGGGTGGCATAGAACCTATTAATTCTTTTCTTCTATAAATATGCTAAGAGGGTTCCACATCCTTTTTATTTTTCATTACAGCAAGTGTGCTAACATGGGAAACAAGGCATATGCCATAGCAGCCAGTGTCAGGCACACTCATTGCTATGAGCACCTAAATTCTTGCTTCTTTACATCTATGAAAGACAACTTTAAGAAGAAAAAAGAAAGTAACATCACCAAAAGGTACATAGAATATGATAGAGCAATAACTATTGTTAAAACAACAATAGGAGAAACTAGTGAGTTTCCAATTACTGTAGGTTTACATCAAGGATCTGCCTTAAGTCCGTATCTTTTTGAATTAGTTATAGATGAATTAACCAAACATATTCAAAATGATATCACGTGATGTATGTTATTTGCAGATGATATAGTGTTGATTGATGAAACTAAATCTGAAGTAAATGCTAAGCTAGAGATTTGGAGTGAGACTTTAGAATCTAAAGGTTTTAAGATTAGTATAACTAAAACTGAATACATGAAATGTAATTTTAGTAGGAGTAAAAATACAAATGAAGAAACAGTGAAGATTGCAAGCCAAGAGATATCAAGGAGTGAAAAATTTAGGTATTTGGGATCAATTATCCAACAAGAAGGTGAAATAGGTAAAGATGTGAATTATAAAGTTAAAGCAAGATGGATTAAGCAGAGAAGTGCTTTGGAAGTATTGTATGATCGATGCATCCCATTAAAATTGAAAGAAAAATTCTATAAAGCCGTATTAGGCCAGCTATGCTATATGGAACAGAGTATTGGGCAATATTGAAACAACATATGAATAAATTAAGTGTGACAAAAATGTGTATGTTAAGATGGATATGTGGTAAACTTTAAAAGATAGAATTAGAAATAAACATATAAGAGAATTGATAGGAGTAGCCCCAATTAAAGATAAAATGATAGAAAATCGATTGCGATGATTTGAATATATACAACGTAAACCTTTAGATGCTCCAAATAGAAAGAGTGATTTTTTAACAATCAATGATAAGGATAGAGGTAGAGGTAGCCCTAAACTAACATAGACATAAATAATTAAAAAAGATATAACTATTTGTAATTTGAATGTCGATTTGGCCCTAAATAAAGCAGAGTGGAGGAAGCATATTCATGTAGTTGGGAAAAGGCTTAGATGAGTTGAGTTGAGTTTACGTCTTAATAATTTTGCTGAAAAAAATAGAAATTTACCAGATATATAGATGCAGAATATCATGTGGATTACTTATTTCAAAATTTACCAGATTCTTGCACAAAAGGTGCAAATATCATAAAGCAATCAATAATATAAAACAGCATTCTATCATATACTAAAAAGAATTGCATGACTCATTTTAATCTTTTAACTTTATCAGGAAAATAGTTAAAATTCAGTAGCATATAAGCCAGCATCAAAATCAATGTATTGACATAATGTTTTCATTAACATGAAATATCCCTTTTGACAAATAGGTTCAGAGATATACTCTTGTATCATCTGATCCAGATATTAGAAGAGAGCCTTTTGAGTTCCAAGCAATTGCATTAACACAACCTTGATGTCCCTGTCAAGAAATGCCATAAGCGATCAATAACAGCAATGACAATGAATGAAGGTGGGGTGTGCCGAGGTAACTGTAAACAAGTACAAAAGACATCTAACCAAACTCAATATCAAAAGTAGGCTACTATAGAAACAGGGCTTAGTATTAGGTTAAAGACCAAACTTATTCAGAGTCAAGTATCATATGCTAGAAAGGAAAAATAATAAGAGTTAAGCAGCAACTCACTACCAAAAGGAACTTACTCATTTCAACCTGTATGAAAACAAGTGTGCTAGTTTATTACAGAGCTGTTTTGTTGCCTGCAAATCTATTCGAATATAAAAGGATTTGCAACTGCAAAGTAAATCATTGCACACTACTTGCATTTGCAAGAACTGCTTTCTGATTGGTTGGATGCAACCATAAATGCAGATGCATTGGTGTTATTTCATCGCATGGTCGAGGCCAGTCTACCACGTCTACAAGTATGTACGCACACACATGCATATGCCCAAACACACATACACGCACGCATGGGCATGCATGCACTCACACACCTGCACACGTGCCCACACACACCCACTCATGCACGCACACGCAAACACAACACACGTGCACATGCCGTAGTGTACAAAATCTGTCCCCAAGTCCCATAAATTGTTCTAGGACTTCATTTTCAAACCATCAACATAACTTTATAAGTTATGTTACCAAACTAGACAATTGATAATGGAAAATACAGGAACAAAACATGAAGTACACAAGGCACAAGAAATTACAAGGAAATGAACTTGGTTGCAGTACTTTTTGTCACTCACACACACACATGGTAGAGCATAAAATCCTTCGCCGTCCCCAAGTCCCATAATTTGTTCTAGGGCTTTATGTTCAAGCCATCAACATAACTTTATAAGCTATTTTACCTAACTAGGCAACTGATAACTGAAAATACAGGAACAAGACATGAAGAGTGCAAGGCACAAGAAACTACAAAAAAATGAACTTGGTTGCAGTACTTATTTGTTGTTTTATGCATACCATTCACTTCTTAATGTTTACATGGTATAGAGAAGTGTTGATTGCTTGGACAAAAACACCAGCGCAGAAGAGAACTTCTATAACAACACATACCTCCATAACTTCATCCAGGGCAAGCCTTCGTATCAAGGATGAATGTAATTGCAATCTGCAGTTCACATCCTATGTAACAGCAAGAAATCCTGTAAGTCTGAAGCACCAATGAAGTCTAGCAAGATCAAATCAATTTACAAACTTGAGCATCAGACACTGAAATAAACAATAACATTTATTCGAAGGACATTTATATAAAGAATCCCAAATTTTGCATGCTTGGAAGAAATAGCAATGTTAACTGGAAGAAGAAAGGGATGAAAATCAGGAAGAGAAAAAAGAAAGCAGGAAGAACATATATATTCACATATATTCACACATGTGCATGTGTTCTGTTAGTGTTTATGTGTGTGCCCACATGCATGAACACATGTTTTGTACCAAAATGCTTCAGGACATATTATGTATGCATATAAGTATGTGTAGATTCAAAATATACAGAGTATAAAAGCAATAGCAAATCATCAATCCATGTCCCAACAATTTCCAATCAATTTATGAATCTTCATGGTATAGTTTACGCAAAATTAGGTATAGTTAATGTTCTAGATTTATTAAGCCTTAAGGAGTAGGTTGAGTATTTTATTTTATTGTAAATTTCGTACAAACTTTCAGAGCTATTTTTCTAGCACGTTTTTGAGTCCTATCATGAGTAGAAATATAATCTAAAAGCCCCACTTTGGGTCTAGGTCAGGTTAGGGAAATTTTATACTCTTTAGGTTTGTAATTTTGAAATATTTTGATAGTTTTAACAGGAGACCCAGTAGAGTTACGAATTTAATATCTTCTTTTCTTTAGGAAAAATAAAAAATTGATATAATGAAGTTTTTGGTTGACCTAAAAAATTGATAGGGAGTTTTTGGTTGAGTATGGGTCTTATTTTGAGTCAAAAAGTGTAAGTTAGAGTCCCAGTCCAATTATAGATAAGTCAAAGGTCCCTTTATAATTAAGAAACATTGTTTCAAAGTTGTCTGAGTGTCTATAAATATGGGTCCTTGGTAAGTGATGAATTATATGATTTTATGGATTTTATTGAACAAAGTGACTTTTGTGGAAATTTTGCTCCACCATCATCTCTCTTCTCTATACTCTTCTTCTCCTTTATTCAAACCCTTCTTCCTCTCTTTCCTTCTACTTTCTCTCAGTTTTAGCTATGGAAAAGGACAAATATATTATTTACAGCCCTACCTCCAAGGGATCGCATCACTACACACTACATTTGGCAATATATTACAACAAAGGGATATCTTATAGTTACTGCAAATAAATCCTTTGGTATAAATTCAATTAAAGGACTTGCAAAGATCTAAGTAACTCTTTTTACATGAGATTCCTCAAATATTTAGTCATGAAGCATTTTGGCCTTAATGAGGCAACTTTTGCAACTTCTATAATATACACATTCCTCACTCTGTCCTTCTTGGCTTGATTGTGTGTTCATCTTAATATTCACATTCATGCTACATTCTACTAGTCCAATTAGATGCTGCTCATTTCCCAACATTCAAAGTCATACATCATTTTAGACCTTGATTCTACATATTTTATTTGATAAGTGTTGAGGTTCGCATTAATCACTTAAAACCCCAAAAGCATCCCACACACCATCCATTTATCTATGATTATATTCAAAATGTCTTCATTTATCCCTCTATTACTTCATATAATACTCCTGGATAATGAATGCAATCATTCTATGGTACAATCTCTACCAAACCGACACAAGCTACCTAATTCGAGGCATACCAAACCAAGCCAGTGAAGAACTGGGTGGGTTGATTCAACAATTTGATTTGAGACTTGGTGCAAACTAGCCAAATTGAGCAAAAATCCAGTTTTGCTTGGTTTCAAGTAGTTCAATTCATTCTAAGGGCCGAACTGGCCTAATTATCTTTAAACCCTCACTTCAATTCTCCTCTTGATTGCTATCCTTTACTAGATCAAGACCCTTACCACTAGGGTTCTCAGCTTTTTACCACCACCACTGCTGACACCATCCACGATGCCAACAACAAGGCCAACAACAGATCCATCTCTCTCTCTCTCTCTCTCTCTCTCTCTCTCTCTCTCTCTCTCTCCCCCCCCTGGTTTTGATACACCTTAGGTTGGTATGGCATGTAGTGGCACCGTATCGAACCACAACCAACTGGTATGACCCTCAATACCAGTTTGATGAAGCATGAATATCAATTGTTAAAAGATAACACAGAATCAAACCTAAGAGAAAATTTTTTTTTTTCAATTAAGGGCCGTATGGCTTAGAGAAGCAACTAAGCGACTCAGAGAACCGAATAATCATATTTCCTTCTTCACAAAAAAAATGCCTATGGACTACATCTAACCAATTAAATCAAAATTGTTCAGAGATGAAGAATGGAAGGGCCATAGTTTTCTTGAAGAGCTGTCAAACATCAAAAATAATTTTATCTAGAAGAAGAATTACAGGCATCTATGAACATATAAAGTCTCAAAAAATATTGAGTCTTGAAGCTTGGAGAAGAATTTTGGAGATGATAAATTTAAGACTTTGTAGATGGAATGACAAGGAAATAAGGTTTAAATCCTGCTTGATTGATTTAATTGAACTTCTAGGCAATATAATAGACTTGTAATGAGAATTCTTAATGATGTAAATGTCTTAGCGAGATTAATTAAAGTGAATTTCGAGTGTCATCATCCTAATCCTTACAGTGGAGGAATTGAAGAACATGAAACTCTGATTCACAAAATGACCTTAAATTGTTGGGTCATAATTTGACTGCAAGGGAATAACAACGAATCCTTTTGTAAACAGAAAGATATCCCATTGTATTTTAAATGAAACAGTTCATCTCTAAGGAGCAACATACTTCAATACCTTAATTATATTTTTGCTAAAAAAAATGCCACACTTGTTTTGAATCTATACAGAAAGGCCTATAAACCAAATAATTATTCGTCACAAACCAAAAGAGATAGTAAAATATTCGCCATCATATTCCATGTGTGTGCCCTTAAAAGTTCCTCTTAAGTTCATTTATGAATTCAATACCAATTGAAGATTATAAGAAAATTTTGGTGTAATTCAGGTGTTGCCCCTAGCCAAACTAACAGGGTTGTTATACAAGATACCTTCAAAAGGCGAACAGATAAAGTAGACAATCTTTCCATGATAACTTTAACATCAAAGCACAATTAAACAATAACTTGACAACCAATAGATAGAAACACTTAACAAACCCAATTGAATAAGTTTGGCATGCTTTCCAACCAACAATTCTAGCCTACCAATTGTCAACCCTTATGATGCTATTTTGACATAGAAATGAAGGAATTGACTGTGAGTTTTTAGTTATACGCATAAGAGCACATAATTTTCTTTAGGATTGATTGATGCTTAAAAGTCACATCAATGCACTGGCATCATAATGAACAGCTATATAACCAATGTGACAACAAATCCATGCATAATAATTGCATCTACCATATGAATCTACCTGTTTCGTGTATAACCACCTGAACTAGCTGCTTCAAATTACAGAAATGTTAGCAAAACCATCTATAGAAGTAATGTTAGGCTTGACAAGCTATCAGACAAACACACCCCATGAAAAAAGAAAATTTGTAGGGCCGCTTGGGCAATGTTTGTTGTTGTTTCTCTACAAACTAATGAAAACCTGTGTGGAGATTGACAGGGAAAACAGTGTTCTGCACAACATTGCTGCCATTCCTTGCTTCTATTTCGCTGGCTTCCTGAAGCAATATAACCTTGCTTCCAAAGCCTCTGAAGGTATTTCCAAAAACAATTTGAAAAACCAAAATGATTTCATCATACACAGGACCAGTCCAGTATGTTTGCCTTCTGGAGTTTTTAAAAACAATAAAAAGAAAGCAGCACCAATAGGCCCTAATTGTGAACTTTTGCTTTCTTCCATGAAACAACTCCGAACCCACACCCCCCTCCTACTCTACATTCATGGTATTCCCCAATGACCATTATCAACCATATAATAACCTAAAATAGAGATCGGTCGCTCTATACACAAGATTAATCACGAACGCCTCAGTTTTAAAAAACCATAAAGAACCCCTTCAGCTGTATAACATTTCCATTTTCAACTGCACCACCAGTCCAATTTTAACTCCTAAATGGAGCCAAACATTAGTAAACCTCTAAATTGAACCCAGAAAGAGTAATCACGTGCCAAACACTGAAACATGCGAGCCTCATATAACCACTCGACTCAGACGCATGCCTATTATTCAAAGAATCATTGAAAAAGAGCCAACTATTCCCATCACTCTGCTCGTCGGACTTCAGAAAACCAAGCCATCCAAAACGAAATTATGCATTACAGAAAAGAACCGGAATTCAACTAATTCAATCCATCAACTCGCACCAGAACCTTGAAATCAAAATAAATTCCAACAAAAAGAGAGGGGAAGAAAGCATAGAACAAGAACAGAAAAGCGCTAAAGAACAGAATGAAAAGAAGAATTCTCGTATCCCGCGGAGCATAATGAGTGAGCTTGGAGAAGAACAGGGCGAGGAGTACCGGGTGGGAGTCGATCCGCCGTGTCTCCACTATATTGGCGACGTTGCCGTCGGAGAAACTCCACGACTCCATCGGCGGAGAAGCGAGGACCAAGTGGGGGAGGGGAAGAATCCCTAACCCTAGTTCTTCCTCCCTCTCTTTCAAAGACGATAGAGAGGGGCTTCTTCACTCGCTTTGGGCGCGGTGCGAAGAAGAGAAGGGCCGAAAAGGAGAAGAAGAGAGACGGACGGAACGATGCCGGTATGAGCTGACGCCAGCTTGGCTCGTCTCCGTTTCTAAATTTGTTCCCGTTATTTCCTCGTTTGGATGCCCTATTCTTTGGTTGGAACATGGCCTTATTACATGCCATTCCCCCAAATAGATATAAAAAAGATAATGTGCATTTAAAAATAGATATTTCAGTTAAACATTTTATTTTAGAATTTATATTCCATACTTCTTATAAAATAATTTTATTCTATCTATCGTATTCCAAAGCAGTGGCTTAAAAAAAATTAACTATTACTCTCTTTATTAAAAAAATTCATAATATTAAATATAAAGAAAAAAGATGTAGTCTTGGCTAACCGTTACTAATATATGTACATAACAATGTTCACGGCAAATTGGTAATAGTATAATCCACTTTTTACTTGCTAACCATTACCAATATATGTACATAATATACAAACTTTTAATATATCACAATAAAAAAAAAAAAAAAAATAATTTATTTAAGTAATTATATTAATAAATAAATTGATAATCCATTTTTTCTTATCATTTGATCAGGGATATTTTTGGATTTTTAAAAAAATCTTTATCTATTCCTAATGGAATATAGGCTTATTCCCATGTCATCCAAATACCATTTAGAATAACATTAATTGCACTGAAATAAAGTGAAATACCATATTTCAAACCAAACAGAAATTTGAAATAATAAGAAAATAAGCTATTCCTAGGGAATTCGTATTCCTATTCCTATAATAACTTTTGACATCCAAATACTATCTGGCGCCAAAAAAAAAGTGTAGGGTTTGGATGCCAAAAAAGTTACTTCTTTGGATGCCCTATTCCTGGTTGGAATAGGGCCTTATTCCATGCTATTCTTCCAAACAAGCATAAAAAGATGGTGAGCCTCCTACGAATTGGTATTTCGATTAAATGTTCTTATTCTAGAATTCGTATTTTATGCTCCCCCATGGAATAGCCCTATTTCCATTTACCATATTCTCAGGGCAGTGGCTAGAAAAAAATTTGACTATTACCATTACTAATATAAATATAAAGAAGGAAAAGATGTAGGCTTGGCTAACCGTTACTAATATATGTACATAATAATGTCCACCGCAAAAGGTAATAGTATAATCCACTTTTCTCTTGCTAACCATTGCTAATATATGTACATAACATGCAAACTTTTAATAGATCATAATAATAAATTAATTAATAAAAATAATTTATTTAAATAATTATATTAATAAATTAATTAATAATTCATTTTTTTATCATTTGGTTAGGGGTATTTTTGGTGTTTCAAAAAAAATCTTTATCTATTCCTAATAGAATACAGCTTATTCCCATGTTATTCAACACCATTTGGAATAACAGTGCATTAATTGTACTGGAATAAGGTAAGATATCGGATTTCAAACCAAACAAAAAACTGAATAACAAGAGATATAATAACTTTTTGACATCCAAACATTAGTTGTAGTGTTTGGATGCCCTATTCCTAATTGGAATAAGGCCTTATTCTATGCTATTCTCCCAAATAGGCAAAAAAAAAAAAAAAAAGGTGATGGCCCCCCTAGGAATTGATATTTCGGTCAAACGTCATTATTCTAGGAATTCGTATTACATGCTACCCCATTGAATAGCCCTATTCCCATTTACCGTATTCCAAGGACAGTGGCTAGAAAAAAAATTGACTATTACTCTCTTTATCAAAAAAATCATGATATTAATATAAAGAAGGAAAAGATGTAGCCTTACTAACCGTTACTAATATGTACATAACAATGTCCACCGTAAAATGGTAACGATACAATCCACTTTTCTCTTGCTAACCATTACTAATATATGTACATAGCATGCAAAATTTTAATAGATCATAATAATAAATTAATTAAAAAAATAATTTATTTAAGTAATTACATTAATAAATAAATTGATAATCCATTTTTTTATCATTTGGTCAAGGGTATTTTTGAGATTTCTAAAAAAATCTTCATTTATTCCTAATGGAATATAGGCTTATTCCCATGTCATCCAAACACCATTTGGAATAACATTGCATTAATTGCATTAGAATAAGATGGAATACTTTTCAACTAAACAGAAATTTGGAATAACAAGGGAATAAGCTATTCTGGAAAATTCATATTTCTATTCTTGTAATAACTTTTTACATCCAAATACTACAGAAGGAATAGAATATGAATTTCTTAGGAATAGCTTATTCTCCTTGTTATTCTAGATTTCTATTTGATTTAAAATCTGGTATTCCATATTATTTCAGTGTAATTAATACAGTGTTATTCCAAATGGTGTTTGGATGACATGGGAATAAGCCTATATTTCATTAGGAATAGAATGAGATTTTTTTTTGAAATCTCAAAAATACCCCTTACCAAATAGAAGGAAAAATGATTTATCAATTTAACTTTTAATGTAATTACTTAAATAATTTTTTTATTAATAAATGCAATATTATGATATATTAAAAGTTTGCCGGTTATGTATATATATTAAAAGTTTGCCGGTTATGACCAATTAATAGAACTTTATTGCTTGCCATTTAAAAGTAGGATAGCACAAACTGAAAACTCTTGATAAACATATCTTACATATTTATTTTACTTGTCATGCCACTCTAAAATCCTTGTGCCTCTTTCATATGCTTACATATTTATTTTTGACTTGCAATTAGTCCTTATTGCTATCACATTGCCTATCTTGAATTTGCTTTTAGTTTGAGATATTAGTGCAGCATAGCGGCCTTAGAGATCGCCAGATATCCTCCTTGTTTCCTTCCACCTGAATTTGTCTTCTCTGAATACAAATGCAGATGAATTAGAAAGATTCACGGAACATGCCCTCCTTAGCTTGCAAAGGGATTGTTTTGTGAAACTAGTTTTATGTTACCATGCAATCAGTGATAAAGGCATAATTTTATCTCATTGATCAAGTACCATCGATGAGATAACAAAACTAACAACACCAACTGTTACACTTTTTTATGTTCTGTAAGAGCTGGATCCTGTAACGGACGTCAAAGGCAAATAAGAAACATTACATGGAGAAGGGCAAAATAAACTAAACAGAACAGGTAATTTTGTGAAGCTACGCTGCTACTGAAAAGAGAAGTATAGATTTTCATATTAGGACCATGAGTTGCATGCACAGCCAATTTTTCCCAGATGAACTTCGCATGAAATCTTTGAATGTTAAAAATCTTTGAAACCAAAAAGACAAATGTTAGGTGCAATAAATGATTATCACATAACTCACGAAAAATTAAAAAACCAGCAGCACTTTTATCCCATATCCCCTTAATCCATTTCAAGCAATCAACTTCTTGTGTCCTATACCAATCCATTTCAAGCGAACTTTCAAGCTTGAGAAACTATCAAGATGACTAAAAGCATTCCTATCTCTCCATTTGCAATTACAACATCAAGAATATGGTATTTCACGAATTTAACATAAACAGATGCGTTCAGGCAGACATTGAGGTTCTACAGAAAAACAGCAGTAGCAGGTAATACTAAGATTGGAATACATCTTTGACAATCTGCAAAACATTCTAGAATTACAACTGCTACTAGAACAACCATCCAATATATTAACATCTGCATGCCACAGTTGCATTTCTCAAGATGTTAATTATCTTATTCTTCGAAGTTTGCCAGGTCTCCAGATCCAATACCCCGATGGCACTAGCACCAACAAGTTCTTTCCCCAGATGTTCACAACTTCACATGACTTGAAAAAGTTGTCCCATATCTGAAAATGCGAACCACATGTTAGCAATGATATGCAAGCTGCAAGATGGAGGAGTAATTTTGAACTTCTTACCACTACTGATTTTAGCTCCTACATTTTCATTGAAGCTGTCTGTGATGCCCCCTTTCAATATTCCCATATCGGAATATTAGGGTTGGTTGTATGGTTTATAATCAGTTAAGAAAGATGAACAAGTACTAATTGAATTCCTTTTGAACTGTGGCGGCCCAATTAGTGTGGCCCTTGTCCGTCTTGCTTTCTTGTAACGAAATGGGTTCGTGGGTTTGTGGGTTCGGATCGTTACAATATTGTATCAAAGTCACGCATCAGTCAAAAGTACAGGAGCTAAATGCCACGTAGGACAAAGTGCTATATCTATGGGATGGGAGCCACCTCTTGAACCTATGGGAGCCCCCCCTCCCAATAGTGCCAAATCAAAAAATTAAAAGTTAGTTGTATAGTTTATAACCAGTTAAGAAAAAAGGACAAGTACCAATTGGATCCCTTTTGGGCTATGATGGCCCAAGTTGGTGTGGTCTTTATTCGTCTTGCTTTTAGTTTATGGGCCCGGGTTGTTACACTATCTTTATCAGTGGGCGTTTTAAAGGAGTTAAATCAAATTGCTCAGAAACCCTATTTATCAGAAGGGAGGGGAACGTGAAAGAACTGCCCCCATACACAAATGCTTTAAAATCTATACAATACCTAACATCATTTGAACACAAAAATCCTAAATCACAATTTTCACTAAGAGACAACATGCCGCAATCAATGTCTTGAAAGTTATCCCTGATATCTCCCTCCTAATGGAGATGTGCTGCTTCATCCTGTTACCAGATCCTAAAAATCCATTTATTTAGTGCAATACCGACAACCACCAATCATGAACCTTCTCTCATGTAGAGAAAATATCACTTATCAAATCCACACCTATAAAACAAAACATAATCTTTCTTTCACACACTTATTCTCATCAAATGAAAAAAAGCTCACAATGAATTTTCTTCTATATCAGTTTTGTGGAGTTTGTCATTATTCATCGATTTTAATAAGAAATACAAGAAGAACTCACCTGACATAAGACAATCTTTGATTTACCTCCAAAGAAATATGGCATGCACTTAGTAGTCCAATATTAAAAAAATCTTTCATAATTATATTTATTTATTTATTTCTGATATAGCTTATTGAAACATTATAGCCCTTGCAAGAAAAATTGTACAAATGCCTATAATAATAAAATGTTGTCAGTAGTACAAAATCTTTAATTTTCATAAAATCCTGAACTCAAAACATTGGATTCACCTTTCATCATATGACTTACAAATACCTATGCATCCAAAATCATCCATAAGAGGCGGCTTTCAAAACATAGGCATGTCAGGTCATATATAAACTTCAAAAATCTAAGTAGATGAACAGAACAAGGCATCCCATCCTAACATCCAACAAACAGTCAAATATATCAATTGTGATGCAATAGTATGAATAAGTTCAACATGAAACCTGGTCCCTGAAAAAATCTCAAGATAATAGTACAAAAAATAGACCAATTCCCCAAATAAAAAATCAGATTTGAAAAATTGTCATTATTACAACATAGCTGCCAACTATTTAATGGATGATTGATTCTAAATCCAATTTCATCAGGTTTAGTACCCACATAACTATATTAGTATTGTTGCCGCCGGGATCCGTCCTCCGACTCGGGCGCGGTCGATCCTCAGGGAGTGGGGTGCGGCGAACCTGCAAAACAGGAAGCCCACACGCGGAAGGACGCCGGGGGTGGTCCTCCGCGGAAGGCCCTCCGACGCTCAAGTCAGTGAGGAAGGAATCGGCGATCAACCAGACAATGGGGAGGTGGATCTCTCCGGGAGACCTCTCCGGGGGGCGGCCAATCGGAAGCTCTAGGAGGAGCAGAGCACCGACAAGCTGCGGAAGAGAGGAATGACTCCGGAGTTTTTGCACAGAGTCGCGTACCTGAGGGAATCTGCCAATCTGACCTTTATAGACTGTCACCTGGGGACTTGAGCATCTTCTGGAAGGTACTGAGGTTGTTACGATACGGAGGTAGACAGAATCAGGCCGTTGTGGGGCCGTTAGAATCCACGCCTTGTCTGTTAGGGGATCGACGGCTGAGGGAGCTCCTTGATGTCTTGGGATCTGGGCGAGTAGACCTGGGGCGGTTACATAGGTCTTAGGCCACGTCTTAGCATGATTCCCTGCCTAAGGTGCTACTCGGGTAAGCTTGAGCTCTCCCGCGTCAGGTTCCGCGGAGGAAGACGTCAGGACGTGGATCGCTAGGTAGTAGCGGGCTACGGAAGCCCGGAAGAGGCCGAGCTAGGGAAGCCCGGAGGAGGCCGAGCTACGGAAGCCCGGAAGAGACCGAGCTACGGAAGCCCGGAGGAGGCCGAGCTACGGAAGCCCCGAGAAAGAGGCCGAGCTAGGAGAGGAGCCGGAAGCCCGGAGGCCGAGCTACGGAAGCCCGGAGGAGGCCGAGCTAGGGAAGCCCGGAGGAGGCCGAGCTAGGAAGCCCGAGCCGAGCTAGGGAAGCCCGGAGAGGCCGAGCTACGGAAGCCCGGAGGAGGCCGAGCTAGGGAAGCCCGGAGGAGGCCGAGCTACGGAAGCCCGGAGAGGCCGAGCTACGGAAGCCTCAGCCTTAGCCGCCTCGCACGGATATCAATGCAATGACGATTTTACCCCCCACATGCCCTCCACTCCCTAGTTCGAAGCGTAGGTTCGGGCGTAGGGAGTATAAGCTCAAGTGGCGCGCCCTGGATGGGACGTCTTGGCCTAAACAGTCATGCAATGATGCCCTAATTAATGCGACAGGGCCATCGTACCTTCGGAGGTAAGGTTCCTCCACTAGCGACGGTTGAGATTGTGCCGTGCCGTGAATCCCGATCGATATGGAGGTTTGTCGAGGCGATTCCGGACGCCTCGAATGAGACGTCCCGCCTCCCCAGGGCGGTTCCTTGGCGGAGAAGCGAAGTGACAGCCGCCCTATATATATATATACGCATGTGCATGCGCGCGGCGTTTTCTCACTTTGTTCCAGAAGAGTTTTGGTCTCTCATCTTCTCCGCGTTCATCGTTTCGTTTGATACTTCTTTCAATGGCGATGAGCCCTGAAGATGTGGCCTCAGAAATCGTGCTGAGGATTTGGGGAGGATTCACCAGAGGTATGGCTTGCCCCTGGATGTAGTTTGCGGGTGCCGGAACCCGAAGATAGGGTTACTCGGATTAGAGTCCGGGGTCTTTATCTATGAGGATAGTTTAAGGCGGGTCTTCGTTTTCCTCTCCATCCCTTGGTGAAGGAGATCATGACCCACTACAACATCTGTCCATCGATGGTGGCTCCAAATAGTTGGCGGAATATCGTCGGATTTATTTCGATGTGTCACCAGATTCAATCGTTGCAACTCTCCCCCTTTTCCGCACCTGTTACCACTTGACTCCCGGGAGGAAATCGGAGTGGACCTCCATCGGGCCCCGGAGATCTTTTAATGTCATCGCGGATAAGCCTTCTTCCATCAAGGGGTGGAAGAGCCGATTCGTGATTGCGGAGGGGAACATCGGTTCCGATTTCCCTCGACGATGGGGGGAAGTTGCGAGGGATGCGGAGACGCATCCGGCCTTATCGGCGCAGGAGGAGAGGGACCTGGATGTCCTTCGTAATGGACAGGTATTTTTCGGCTAACGACCTATTATCGGAGGGGGCCCTCTTCGCAGCCGGGCTCAGCCCTCTGGATCACAAGGTGAGTCCCTTTTGCGCTGTGTATTTTTTTCGATTACCGCGCTTGATTCTGAGTACGTGTGCTTTGACAGCCACAAGGTTGGCGTTGTCGAGCCTCTCCAAGAGGAAGAGGGGGAAGCGCCCAGGGGAAGGTAGCGGCGCGGACAGCGGCCGGCCCGAGAAAAGGGCCATACCTCTGCCAAAAGCCCGCCGGACGTGGAGCAGTCCCCATAGGCGCCGGGGGCGAAGGAGGATCCGGGGAGAATGGCGGCGGCACCTGGCGCCCTCGTACTGGAGATATCGGACAGTTCGGATGAAGCTCCGCTGGCTCGTCCGACCGCGTCCCCCTTGAAAGAGGAACCTGCGACGGGTCCAG